>JBANCX010000552.1:1378-16050 GCA_037040065.1 Dettopsomyia nigrovittata | reverse complement strand
AGAAAAGAAAGCAACTGAACGTTGAGAAAGCTTATTGATTTTCTTATATGCCACACACACACACAGAGAGAGAGAGAGAGACACAGCTGAGGTGCATGCAACCCACACAGCAAAACGAAAAGCGACCCCAAAAATTTCCCATACCCCCAACCATGTTCGGTGCCCAACCACGCCCATACACATACAACATTGTTGCCATTTTTCAATTGGGTTTTAAAGGCAAAACAAAAATAAAAATGTAAAAATAAAGGCAATTTTTATAGCAATTTGCATGAATAAACTATAAAATAAACATATAAATATAAATAATGTGTTGCCACAGATACTAAGAAACAACAAAAACAACAACAAAAAAACAATAATAAAACGACCAACAACATCGCGAAGAAGCAGCAGCAAAAGAATCGCACAAACTTTTGCAGCAGCAAAGCAAACAAAAGCAAAAGCAAAAGAAGTAAAAAGAAGTAAAAAACAATCGAAGCAACCAAGAGAAAATAACCAAAAACAATAACAACAAACTGACTGCAACTACAACTGACTCTTAATACTCTTTCTTCTTATTAATTTGATTATTTATGCAAAGAAAATGGCAAAATTTCAATATATTTTGTTGCCTTGTAATTCGCAAATGGTTTTGGTTCTTGCATGTTACAAAAATCAACAGAAAATTGCAATACCCGCAGTATGGTGGGTCAAAAATAATACAAAAAAAAGAGAAAACAAAATATAAATAATGTAAAATTGTTTCGCTTTTTTCCTCAATTTTCTGTGCTCTTCTTTGCTGTTGCAAGCAAAGCAATAACAAGAAATTGCGAGCAACACAAAAGAGTAGAAGCAGAAGCAGAAGTAGAAAATAAATAAATAAAATAAATTGCAATCGCAAGAGAGAGAGACTAAGAAGAGGCTACGAAATGTAAAGACACAGAGCGAAGAAAACTTTAAGAAAAATAAATAAATAAAATTAGAATTTTATGCAAATTATGCATATTTATACAAGAGAAAAATAGGAAATTGCAGTGCTAAAAAACTCCGGTGGATTGTAGTGGACTCAGGTGGTTGTTTTTAGGTGTTTTTTTAACGCAGTTGGGGCGAGGTCTTTCAACACATATGCCAGCGTCAAATGGCTAATTAACTAGGCAATAAATTATAGAGTATATGTAAACATAACATAAATCAAATTCTAACAAAATTTTTATAAAATTTTGATTTATTTACATGAATTTCATTATAAATTAGATTTATTTAAGCTGAAAAAACATGAAATTATTTATTTCAGATATTAAATATTATTATTTAACTTTAGGATTATTCGTATTCCAAAAGAAAGTATTTTATTTATAAGAAATTGATGAATTATGGACTAGATTGGCCCAACAAAGCTAAGAATAATAATAGAATAGATTAATAATTACAGATATTTTCAATAATTATTCAAAGGATGTACAAGGAACATCTACAAGGATATCCCTAGAAATATTAGAAATATTTTTCTCTTTGTTTTTGGCTTTTTTTTTATGTAAATTTGTTGTTAAGCTAATTTATGCGCTAATTAAGTCAAAAATATAAATTTTTTTGCTTGTTTTCCATATATTTTGCCCGCAACAACAATTTAACTAAATCGCAATGGCGTCTCTAGATATACAAAATACTTTATCCTGACTGACTCAATGACTGATTGAATGACAATCAAAATGCAGCCTAAACGGTCAGAGCTAGAGAATTACAAGCTGTGTTGTGGAAAGTGAGTACAAGGCCATTGTTAGTGCAGCTCGACAAGATTTGATCTTTTGTGCTGGCCAGTAGATTGAGGAGATCTCCTGTAGCTTCAGGCTGCGAATAAAGTTTAGAACTTTATTTGGATAGAGACTTCATATTCTGTAGGATGTGCACGGTTGCCTCCCCTAGTACATAGTTGTGTTCTACGCCTGCAGAGTGCCGGGCATTCACACAGAATGTGAGATGAGGTCTCCTGATTTGAGTTACAGAAGCGGCAGAAGGACTTCGTTTAATAAACTCTCGAATAATTAAGGTTTAAAGCTAGAATCGAAATCTTTTTTAATTTTCAATCGATTTTATTGAAATTCGGTTTGTGCAATCCATTTAGAAAATACAAATATTCCTCATACTCAAATCATTAAAATCGTCATAAATATGAGCGCAATTAAATTAGTTTTTCATTTGCATGCAACAAAGATATCTAAAGCAGCTGTGTACGCCGTACAGCTGCAATGCCTGCGGGCGCAACAAACTGATTCTCGCCCTCTCTCTCTCTTGTATTTTAGTTGGCAAAACATCAAATTAGTCGCAGGCATAAACCAAACAAGGCAAACTAACATGACCCAAACACACACACACACACACACACATGCCTCAAAACAACTTGCAACAGAAAAAAAAAAAATAAAAATTTAAATCCCAACATTACCCAAGTGTGGCAAGTGAATACTCTGCAACATGCTTGGTATTATGTTAAAGCAAATGTTTGTACAATAAGCAACTGTTGACTGTGTGTCGTGTTACGGGCTTATAAACTACAAAAAATTACAAAAAAAGACAGAAAAAACAAACTTTTTGCAATTTGAAGTTGGCTTATTATAAAACTTGCCCTTATTAGTCCATGTAAATCAAAAGCTTGCTAAATATAATTAATGATGTTTTCCTTAAAATAAAAAACTGAAAGCAAATTTACTCTCAAAACTGTTATGAAAATGATGAGAGTCGAGCATAATAAGGTTATAAGAGAGTGTTGCTATATTAGTCCATTTGTATTTTGAGGTGGAGACAATTCCGTGTGATGTTGTTCAGCTGAATAGCTTGAAAATCGGGGATTTTTTAGGAAATTTTGCCTTTTTTTTGATACCTTAGTATACTTGATATGATCAAAAAAAACTTTCAGATCTTAAAAAAAGAAATATTTTATTTTTCAATCTTAGAACAACTCAAAAATCTCTCTGGAAACAGACAAATATTCCTTAAATAATATTTCTTTCTATTTCTAACTCGTATTTTATTGAATTTTTAATATTTTTAATTCTGCTCTTAGCTTGTTTATCTTTTCTTTCACTTTGTGATATTTTTCTTTAATTTTTGGCCCTTTTCTTATTACTTTTCATCGAAAAAATGGAACAACACTGGTCAAAATAAAAATAATTTTTATTGTTCAGTTGCTTTCTTTGTCCTATTTTATACAATTCTTGACATTTATCTAATTTTGTTCAGGAAAAACGTATTTTTATCAGTTAGCTTGTGTTTCTTTGCACTATTTTTATATTTTTTTTTGATGTGGCAACACTGTTACTATTAAGAATATTTTTTGTTAAGCTTTTTTTTAACTTGATTATCTTTTCTTTCACTTTTTCCTATTTATTTTTTTTAGTTTTTCGTCCATTTTGGGTTATTTTTCATTAACAAATAATGGGGCAACACAGGTCAAAATAAATTTTTTTTATGGTTCAGTTTTTTGTTCTATTTTAACTAAATTTTGACATTTTTCTAATTTTGTTCAGGAAAAACATAATTTTATCGACCAGTGTTGCCACATTTCTGTTTGATAAAAGACGACAAAGTAAAGTAAACGATAAGCAAGCTTAAGCGTAATTTTATCTTTAAGCTTGTTTATCTTATCTGTCAGTTTGTCGTTTTTCATTTTATTTGAAAAATGTGGCAACACTGGTCAAAATCAAAAGAGTTTTTTGCTCTTCCGCCTCATTTGGTGATCAGTTTCGGGAAAAAACTTTTGTTTTTTGTCAAAAAAGTTTTGAAAATATAAAAAAAAATCACAAAAATAAATATAATAATTTTTTAGAAACAGTTATGTGTTATATATGTATATATAGGGATGTATGCTTGTTATGTAAGTGGGCGTGGTTGTTGCCTTTTTAGATGTCAGGTCGTCCAACGCTCTCTCTCTCCTGCTGCTCTCGTATTTGTATCTTTCGCTTACGCTCTAGCAGCATTAAAACTTTGATAATTACATAACTTTTGCTACTATATATAGATACTATATACATATATATATATATATATTTATATACAACAAATGTGTGTTGGTGTAGTCCAAAAAATGGGCGTTAGGGCAGTGGGCACGGCTGCTGGCACTGCCATAATAAATAAACGTAAATTTTGCATGTGGCGAGTTAATGCAAACAGACACACACACACACAGATACACACAAACACACACACACACACAGACATTTTTGGGGCCAAACAAAATGTAAAATTAATGCATAAAGTTTACAACAACAATAGCAACAACAACAACAACTTGGCAAATAAAAAGTCAAAATGCAGCAGAGAAAATGAAAATTCGAGTAAATAATGTTCTCTGTTGATAAAAATTGCAAAAGCAACTCTGCCTCTGCCTCTCTCTCTCTCTTTATCTATGTTTTGTACTTTCTAATAAAAAAAGAAGAAGAATTGTTCTTTTTTTGGTATAATAATAATTATTATTTTGGCCACAGCGGAAGTGTTGAAAATGTGTTGAGTTATTTTATACATATATAAATAATAGTACATAGTAGTCAACCGGAAACGGAAGCTTGACATTCATTATACAAACAAAATGGCAAACTCAACGAGTAGCCAAAGCTCTCAACTCAAGCAACAAAATTAAATATTTTATTTTTAATTATTAATTTAACAATTTAAATGCACGAAATTGCTTAAATGAATAATTGAAGAGATATTTATTTGTTTGAGATACTTTGACTTGAACTTTAGTTGCAACTTAATCTGCAGTTTAGTGATCTAACAAAGGACTTAAGTACGAGTACAAGACTTAACCTGTAGTTAAAGTCAAATATATTAGATTTATTGAACTTAAGCTGTAGTTAAAGTCAAATAAATATTGTTTTTATTGATTTTTAGCTGATTTTTTAATCATTTTATATAACTTTGGTCAAATTAGAGCGGTATTTATCGAGAAAACTGATTTAAGGTAAATGCTTGTTAGCCTTTCATTTAAATAGGGAAGTCGTCTCTAAGCTTATTATATAATTTAAACCAAACTCATATTGTTTATCCCATTTTTTCACTTGTTAGTTAACTATAAGTTTAACCGGCAGTTAAATAAAAAGTTGATTTATGCTTATAAGCTATCTGTAAACAATTAATATCTTAATTAAGACTAAAAAAACCCAAAAATAAGTAATATTTTCTACCTTTCAAGTCAAGTTTCGAGCCAAATGCGTAATCATCCAAGTCGAAGAACTTCTATTGTTCTTTCTACAATGAAAGTAAAACTAAAATTTGAGAAAAATCCTTTAAAAAATACAAATTTTTGTGTTAATTTTGATTATTTTTTAAAGAAAAAAACATTTACTAACATTTACTACTATAAAAGTTAGATTTTAAAACAAATTTCAAAGCATAAATGTATTCTCTAATGAACATTTTATCTATTTAAAGCAATTGGAAATGCATTTCTTTGCTTTTTATAGGTTAGGTTGAACCGGCAGATTGTCTTAACATTGATTTTTTATAATTATTCAATAATTTAAACAATTTTAAGTGAATTTTTGTTAAATTCTTTTTGATTATTCAATAATTTAAACAATTTTTAATGCATTTTTGTTAATTTTATATAAATATTCTTGATTTTAAAGAATTTTCAATAAATTTCTGTTAATTTTTTATAAATATTCTTGATTTTAACCAACTTTTAAGCATTTTCTGTTCATTGTTTATAAATAAACTTTAGTTTAAACAATTTAAAATGAATTTTTTGTTAAGTTTTCTTGAGTTTCGATTAATTTTAGAACAATTTGAGTTGTTTTACAGCCAAAACTAGAACCAAAACTTGTCTTTTAATTTAAACTCTAGTTAAATTAAAGCTCTAGTTAAAACCTTTAGTTAAACTTTTAGTAGTTGGCCCTTTTTTTGTATTTAAATTGGTTGCAATTATGATTAAATGTGCAACATCTGGTTGCATAGTTTTCATTTTGAAATTTTTGGAAAGTTTCGTTTCGATGCAACACATCATGTGGCTGTGCTGTGCTCGGAGCGAGTTGCAGCGGTGCAAAAAGCCAAACTCTTTTACCAATTGTGTTGCAACAACAAACAGTGAAGAAGCAGCAGCAGCAGCAGCAACAACAAAAGTATAATAAAGTACACAAGCTGCTTTTAATGTGCCATTAAAATGGCACGTTGTGTATCTATGTGTGTGTCTTGTTGTTGTTGTTTGGTCAGCGTCTGCCTTGCAAGCAAACTAAAGCCATAAAAGCAACAAGAACAACAAGAACAACAAAATATATTACAGCACAAAATGGCCACTTTTGCACTTGCAACCAAACAGAACAACAAGCACAAGGCAACCGCCATTTTTATATTATTATTATTATTTTTGTTTGCTTTGGCAGCAATTTCTTCTTTTTTTTCATTCTTTTTAATATTCTTTCTTCTTGGCCATTTTATATGTTTTTATTTTTTTTTTTTAATATTTTCATTTTTCGTTTGATACGCGCGCGTGTGTGTGTGTGTCTGTGTGGGCCACATAATTCAATAAGTTCGCTTATGAATAAAAATTTTTTTTTTAAATATCTTTTTGGCCGATATAAACTTGGCCAATAGCTTCGGCTTTGACTGCAGTTGCAGCTTAAATGTCGCACGCGCTTGCCGCAGCAAAGATATCGAAAGATAAATACATACACACACACATACATACAATATATACTTTATAAACAAACTTGTTAATAATTGCTTTGCACAGGCAGGTCGGGGCAAGGTAGAGGCTTTGGTTCCTTTAGTTCCCCTTTTTTTTTTTTTTTTGCCATCGGGCGGCACGTTTTGTGCCACACCCACGCCCACATAGCCCAAGCACGCCCTATGCACACACACACACACACATACATATATACTATATACGCCCACACCCAAGCATAAGCGCTCACAAGGGAGCACACTTATATACTTGTATATATGTATATATCTACTATATAGTATGTATATATATATATATATGTATATATAAAGCGCCTCCTTTGGCAACGTCATTTCCTGTGCCCTTTTGCAGGGTATTACAACTATTTCAAGTAATTGGCCATGACAGACTATAAACAATGAAGAAAGGAAAAAATTATTAAATTTTAAATACTTTAATTTAAATATTTTAATTATTTTATATTGCAATTAAAGATTTATTTATTGAAATAGATAATATTTTGTAGTTGAGAGTCGAACTGCTTAGGTGCGCTCATGAGCGCTTTAGGCTTTGAGCTTGCGCTCATGAGCTCATGGTCAATAGCTTTGATAGAGCGCTTGCATTCCTGAATAAGTGCTCTGGCTCATGAATAAAATGACTTTTTAAATTAATTTCATTTATATTTCATTTTTATAATTAAGATTTTTTTGTAATACTTTGATTTTGTGACATTCGTAGCATTAGTTTGCCAACAATATTCATAAATAAACGTGTTTTCACAATAAATTCAATTCGATTCGACTTTAATTTGAAAATCTTTTGTAATTTATGTTCAAAATCAATATTCCTTAATAGTTCCTATATCATTTAAATACAAAAATATTTTAATTTTAAGATGTTCATTGGTTCTATGTAATGAACTGATTAATAACCTGTCAAAGAATTAATCCTTTTTAAATAAATTCCTCTTGCAACATTATAAATATTCATAATATTCAAATCTGTCAGAAATTTATTAGAAATCTCTTTATTTTCTATTATTTTATGTTGTATATGGATATCTGTGTTAATATTAAATTAGTTTAGCAGGCTCTAGGTCCAATATGTTGTATTATAGATCAATAACGTTGCCATCAATATTTTATTTATTTAAGAAAAACGAAAATTTCGAAACTTATATATTCGGACGTAGAACGGCAGCACACTCTAGTGGTCAAGGCTTGCTGCGCGCGACCTTTTCCGCAAGAGTATTTCCAATTCGTTATTGTCAGTTGAGCATCTTTTTGCTGCTGTTTTTCATCTTTTATTCTTTTATTTTTATTTTTATTCTTTTTTTTTTTTCGTGCGACTTGCAATTTTCATATCATTTAATTAAAATCGCAAATTTCGAACACGTTTTCATTTTCGTTTTCTGTTTTCTGTTTTATTTTTGTTTCTCCTTTATTATTATTTTTCTTCTTTTTTTTTTTTGATTCTTGGCGCATTGCTTGAGTTTTATATTTGTATTATTTTTTTATGGCCGGTGTAAAAGTGCAAAAGGCAGAAAATTAAAAATACTTTCAAGCCAAAAAAAAACCAAAAAAAAATGTATAAAAATTAAAGAAAAATAAACCAAAACAAATATAAATAAATAAAGAAAGACACGAACAAACGAATTGAATTGAATTGAAATGGAGTCGAGTCGAGTGGAGAGTTGAACTGCTCTCTGTCCTCTTTGTCTGTCTGGTTATGCATGCGACTATAGTCTGGTAGAACAGTCTTTTGCTAAAAGAGTATCAAACAAAAAAAATATATCTCATGCAGAGGAAGCGGGCGTAACGCCATTTAAATTGTGGTTCAGCCGACAACGACGACGCCGACGACGACGACGACGTCACCACCCGCTGTTTAAACGCGAAAACCTTTTCTATACCCCGATCCATTTGAAAAATGGAAAAGGGGTATATTAGTTTTGTGACAACTGTCCGTCTGTCCGTATGTATGAACGCGTCGATCTCAGAGACTGTACGAGCTACAGACACCAAATTTGGTATCATGGTTGGTATAGTTCGCGCACAGTACACTAATATTTTTGTTTTCCAATTTCCCCCCCACCACCCCCTCAATCGAAAAAAACGATTTACAGGTGCAATTTTCCACCTATTGTCTTGAAACTGGGAATGTATACTAATGAGTTGACAACTGATCGAACTGCATCAAAGAAATTTGGATGTCACGCCCACAATGCCCAACATCAAAAAGTTCGAATAACAGGTGTAATTTTTCACCTATGATCTTGAGACTCAGCATAGGTGATTGGCATCATAATATCGATGTACTGTACCAATTTTATGTCTATCGGCTCAAAATTGTAGGTTTTCTAGAGCAAACAAGTTTGTCATTGGTGTAGCAACGAGGTCGACATCGCTGGCATCGCTTGGATCGAAGTATCTCGTAGTCGAGCTCACTCGACTAGAGCTTCCTTACTTGTTTTCTTCGACGTTTGTAGGCTCAATGAGAATGCTTTGATTTATTTAAGAGAGCTTAGAACTTTTTCTTCAAGTTTATTTTTGCATTCAATTTAAAAATTTTGATTGTCTAAAATAATAATAATGAAATAACTAAATAAATGTCTGATATAAAGCGAAAATGAAAAATTGCTTTCATTTTATACGAAAAACAAAACAAAAAAAAAAATGAAAATGAAAATTGTGTTTTTTTAATTTCATTTTACTTTTAAATTCATGTGCTTGCTTGCTTTAGCTGCCTGGCAGCTTGCTAGCTAGCTGCTGCTGCTGCTTCTTCTTATTCTTCTGCTTTGTTCTTGCTATTACTGCTTCCTCTTCGGCGGCTGCTGCTTCTTCTTCTATACACTTTATATTTGTTGCTGTGTGTGTGTGTGTGTGTGTATTTGAGTGCTTGTGTGAGTGAGATGCAAAAAGCAAACTAATCAAAAAATTCAATTTCCTTGGAAAATTTAATTTTGCTCAAGGAAAATTCAATTTGCTTCGTTTTTTTTTTTCTTCTTTATATTTTCTTTTTTTTTTTGGTGCGCTCTCTCGCGGCCCCCCAACGCACCAACACACACACACAGAGTGAGTGAGAGAGAGAGAGCAACTCGTATCTTTTTAGTGCCACATTTTGCTTTTTGTATAGATTTTTGCTTTGCATCGGCTGGGGGGCTAAAGGCTAAAGATTTTTAATTTTATTAACAACACACAAAATTTTGCTTCAGCTTGTGTTCTACACTCGACTGTCATCATCCCTTTGTCTTTGTTTAGTTGCGTTTTCATTTAATAACTTATTACCTGTGACACAAATTGGCCTTTGTATGCGCATGGCAGCCATTAGTTTGTATTTTGAGGTGGGAGCCGGACATTGTTTGGCCGCAAAGTATGCAGCACATTTTGCACATATAATTTAATTAATATTTATGCGTCTTTTAATAGCTAGAGCAACAGCATAGAGCAGCAGCAGCAGCAGCAGCACAACCCAGGCAACAGCTAGAGGGCAATTCATTTTGCCATATACTGGCTAAAAGGTCACGGCCAAAAGTGCGCGAGTTGGCAACAATAACAAGTTAGCCAGAATACTATATGCTGCAGCTGCATTTTTTTAATTTCATTTTTTTCTTGCCTTGACTCTCCAAACTGGCCAACAGCAAGAGCAGCTCAAAAAAAAAAATATAAAAACAAGTTTTCTGAGCGCGAGTTAAACATATTTTTAGCAGCACACACACACACACAATTGCATGCATATTAAAAAAAAAGAGACGAGAAGAGAAGAGAGAGACAAAGAGCGGCCAAAGAGAGCGTGAAGGGGCTTTTGTGTTTGCTGCTGCTCATGAAATATTCTGACCCCGAAGCAGTGGTTTGACTGGCTCCTTTGTAGCAAAACAACAACAACAACAACAGCAGGCAGCAGAAGCTTAGGATTCTGTTTTAACTCTGACTTTGGGCTGTTGGCTTTGCGCTTTGCGCTTTGGCTTAGACGATTTGAGCGGCTTGATATGCCGTTCCAGCTATGCTTCATTAACTTTCAAATTTGCGCGCATTCTTTAGCAGCACAATGACACCGGCTGACATGCATGATTAATTTTTTTTGGTTAAACAAACGCTAAAATCTAGCTAGAAAACTATGTAGAAGTCTTTGCTAGGCCTTAGATTAAGATTTTTATCAAAGCAACTTAGTCGAACAAACATAAAATAAGCTTAAAGTTTCAAGTTTTTGATAGTTTTCTATATATTCATTAAAATTCCAGCTTTTTTTTGTATAAAAAAGCTGCAATTTATAGTCAAAAGTTGTTAGAAATAAGCTTAAAAAGAGGCTAAGCAAATTGAAAGTGAAATCTACATTGAAAATTACGAAAAATACAAATTAAATTGGAAATAAAAAAGAAGTCTTTAGCTTTAAATTGTTTAAAGTGTTTAAATCAAACAGCTTTTTATGTAGGTTTCTTTTAAAAAATCCAAATTAAATTATAAATAAACAAAATTTTAGCTTAAAAGCGCTTTAATTTAAATTTTAAAAAGCTTCTCAAAGTAGATTTCTGTCAAAAAATTTAAATTAAATTGGAAATAAAACAAGATTTTTGCTAGAAACAACTACATTGAATTTAAAATAAGACTAAACTTGAATTTAAAAGCGTTTTATTGAAATAAAAAAGCTTTTAAAGCAGCTTTCATGGTAAAAAATTTAAATTGAATTATAAATAAAACAAGACTTTAGCGTAAAAGCGTTTTAATCTAAATTAAAAAGCTTCTCAAAGTAGATTTCTGTCTAAATTAAATTATAAATAAAACTTAACTCAATCTTAAAAGGATTTTTTGATTTCAATAAGAAAAAAAGCTTTTGAAAGTAGTTTTCTTCAAGAGTTTTCAACAAGACTTTAGCTTAAAAGCGATTTGATCTAAAGTAAACAGCTTTTTGAGTAGCTTTCTTTTAACAAAATCCAAATTTTATTATAAATAAATCAAAAGTTTACTCTGAAAACCGTTTTTATTCAAATAAAAAAAGCTTTTTGAAGTAGCTTTCTGCCAATAACCATACAGTTGAAGATCGGTTAATGGAAAAGATGTTTTTTAACAATTTCTTAATTCACTTCAAATAAAAAGACTTTTCTACAAAGCTATTTCAATAAGATCAAACTTAAAGTTTAATTCCTCATTTATTTTAATATTTTTAATACATTTATTTTGACATTTCCATAACAATTATTTATTTTTTCAATTAAATAAAATGCTTAAATAATATTTAATTGCAATATCTGATTATTTAATTTGATTTCACACTAATTAGAGCCTTAAAGCTTTTCACGAAACTTTAATTATATGCTTTCAGCTCGTGTCATTAGCTTTAGTATTAAGTATTTTTTAATTTTAGTATTTTTTTTTTGGTTATATGCTGATCAAGTTCTCATGTGCCTTGGCTGCTGACTGGCAATAATTAAATGTTGCCATTAAGCCAGGCAATAACAATGACAACAGCAGCAACAGCAACAGCAGCAGCAACAACGACAACAAAATGTTCATTAAAAGGACCAAGGCAAATATTAAAAGTGAAAATGCAATTTATGTGCCCATTGTCTTTGCACAACGTCTGGCAACAACAGCAACAACAGCAACAAGCTTAACGCCTTTTTGTCGTAAATTTTATAAAACTACTTTTTTTCTTCTTCTTCTTTTTTTTGCTCATTTCCTTTGCGTTCGTATTTTCAATTTTTCGCACATTTTTCTTTGCTGTTGCCTGCCGCTGCTTGTTGTTGTTGCTGTTGTTGCTGCTGTTGCATGCCCTTTTTGAGCATTTATGTCCTTTTTGTTGGCTAGCTGGCTGGCTGGCTGTAAAATGCACTTAAGCCAGGCAAATGGACATACATACGAACCAAACTAAGATGCGACGGCTGCTCAACTCAACTGCCGCCAGTGCGAAGGTTGCAGCATTCACAATACATATTTTTGCCCCATAATACATTGATTAGCTCTGATTATACCCTGTAATAATAATGCATAAATAAATATATATTTTATACAATTAATTAAGCTAAAATAAATTTAATTAAATTGAAAAGAACTTTAGATAAAGTTATGTGGAACGATATAGCGAAGAAAAAGAGTTTGGAATAGAGTAAAAGATACTCTGTTATTTTTGTAATCCAATCAAGTAAGGTAGTTTGTCAAGAAAAATCAAAATTATACGACAAACTTTAGGTTCAAAACTGTATTGATATAAGACCTTGCTAAATCTTTTATTTCTTTTTTGAGAGGCCTATAAATTTAATAAGACAACGCCATACAATGGCTTATACCCTAGAATATAAAATTGTAGTGTTTTATCAGAATTAAGAGATATTCTTTGTACTTTATACATTCAATATACATTCAATTATACTTCAATATAATATTAAAAAAATTTTAATTATTAAAATTTTAATCAGGATGTTTAAAGCTAAACAGTTTTTTCTCTGATTTTACCATTTATAGATAAAATTCTTAAATTCTTGAGTATTTATCGATGATTCCTGGAAGATATACAACCAAAAGGAACTAAATTATATCTCATCTTACACATAATCAGTAAAATATAGAATATTCTTATAAAGGTTCAAACTATAACATGATGATTAAACCATGAAGTATGTCGACCCGTGCAGACTACCGGAGTACAGGTTACGTACGGGTTAGATAGTACGAGCTACGGGATACGGTCTATAGATCACGGGTTGGGTTTTCTATAACATTTATTTGTTAAACTTACATTAAACTATTAAATACAGAGAGAGTCTAACCAATTTTCTATACTTGATCGGGGTAACTAACTAGTATGATATATTTATATTGTAAATTTTGATTTCAGTGTAGCTCGAGGTCATATTATATATCGATGTATGTATGAAGCTGAAGTCCCTAAAGCTAACTCGACTTACTCAAGTTCTTTTCGTATACTTTCATAGTCTTGCTCCTCCGTGCCCTTTAGTCATATATATTTTGTAGCGTATCTGCAAGTCTAGCATACCCTTTACATTGTATTGTATTTTGTATTTTTTTCTTTGTTTTCTCATTTTTGTTTTTTGTTGCTTATTGCTTTGCTCTGTCTGTTGCTGCACTTAAACTCAAAACTCAGCCTTTTTCTTCTTCTTGTTTTTTGTTTTTGTTTTTGCGCTGCTTTGTGCGCTGTGCTGCTGCTGCTGCTGCCTCTTCCTGCGCTCCTTATGCTTTATTTTTTATTTTTTTTGTTTTTTGTTTTGTTGCTTGTTTTTTAGCCGTCGTCGTCGTCGTCGACGTTGTTGTCGTTGTATACCTTTTAAATATTCGCTAGCGGCCATAAATCATTCGAGGTTATGTTGAATTTTTAGACAATTTTTTATGCATTTAGTTGGTCTGCTTCTGCTGCTTCTTCTGCTTTATTCGCTTGCTTTTTTTGTTGCTGTTGTTGTCTGCCATCTTCTACTGATGCCACATTCTCTTCAGCTCTGCCAAAACTCCTGTTGCCCATATATATTCGACTGTTTCGTTGTTGTCTTTTGCTTTGGCATGATTTGTAGTTTATGGCTGCGTTTCTTCTGACTCTTTTTTTGTTGTTGTTGTTGTTCGCCTTTTTGCATTTGTTTTTATGCGCGCTTCCTTTTGCATTTTGGCCAAGCAAATAAATAAAATAGTGGCAAAAAGAAACATCAAAGCTCCCCTCGCTTGCGCCTGCTGTGAATTGGCCACAAGACAGAGAGAGAGAGAGAAAATAACCGAAATGGAAAATTAGTTTTTTATTTATTTTTTTTTTCTCATAGCCCTGATAACTGAAAATGAAATGTGCCAAGCAAAGGCCAGGCAATTAATTAAATGGCTAAAAAGTGTATTTCAGCATTTTAATAGCTTGTCTACAGATTGCCATTGAGTTAGTATGATAATACTAATATTATAACTGACAGTATTTTTTTGGTATTTTTTTTTTTTAGCCATTTGTGTTTTGTGCGTTTCCTGTTGACCAACAGTTCACAAAATGCAAATTCAGTTTCGCGCCCACCAATGGCTCTGTCTGGCCAAATTTGTCACAGGCCCAG
>JBANCX010000551.1:4032-16066 GCA_037040065.1 Dettopsomyia nigrovittata | reverse complement strand
CAAATGAAGTGTATATGCGTATGTTGTAGTGTAGTACATATATGGAATTGGAAGGTTGCTCCCATATGGATAGATAGGTATGTATGTATGCAGGTAGTAAGTACATAAGTAGTAGGGCAAATTGAATGACAAGCACAAAAATGTGTGGCGCGTGTGTCTCTTGTGTGTTGTTGCTGTTGCTGTTTCCAACATTGAACATTGAAACAAAATCATGCTGGACTCATTACGAAACTTACATCTCATCACCAAAAAGCAATGATATAAAAGTAGTATGTGGTAGTAGGAATAGTAGTAGCACTAATATGCGCTACATGGTACTGGAACAATGACAGATCTCTCTTAACTGTGTTCTCTCTGTATTTAAGCAGCTTTAGCTAGTCTGATGTAATCAATATTTTGCGCGAATATAATGGATAATTAATATCAATATAGTGGACGGAGTACCTTTTGCACAATTAGGAAGCTAAAAGCTAAAATAGGTTTTAGTCAAATAGACTCTAACTTAATTAAATGGAGTTTTTAATATAAAATTTTAGGGTTTTTAGTGAATATTTAAACATTAGATGTTGTTTAACTTGAGACCTAACCTCACTTTAATTATTATTTCTTAAGCAAAAGCTAAGAGTTTCATTGAATGTTCGTTTGACATACTTCTACCAAACCTCACATATAATAATAAAATAAATATATCTCTTAAGTTGTCATGCCGATGATCATGTCTACAAAAATTATATATAAACACGTTTACGCTATTTGCCATTTTGGTTGTTTGTTTGTTCGTTTGTTTGCTGTTTGTTGTTGTTGTTGCATAATTTAGAGCAAGTTTGTCAAAATGTCTAAACTAACCTCACATTTGTATGCTGTTTTTCCTGTTTGGTTAGTACACGCAACTCAATCTAACCTCACTAACTTAACATGCCACCGAATTTTGATCGCACAACATGGCACCAAAAGACCTAGAGCATATTCATACATACATACATATATATATATGTATGTTGATGTTGTCGTTGTTGGCAGTGGAAAACCAAAGGACCGCAGGACCCAAACAGGTGACAGCCGCTCGGCGGCTTTTCATCACCCAAGAGCGCACGGTGGGCGTTGGGCGATAGGCGATGGGCGAGACTGTGCGACAGAGGCTGTCACTGTCACAGTGAGGCCGGTGCTTGGGGGCATACAACAACAACAACAGCCACAAGAAGAACAACACGGACTTTATTCATTTTCCGCGTACCAACAACAAACAATTTAATTTCACACGCGAGCGCCAGTGTTGTCGTGCGGCATGTGAAATCAGTCAGCCGATACAACCAACATACAACATACCCATAGTACTAGTAGTAGATACATATAGACATTCACTCACTCACACGCTCACATAGCTCACATACTTGATAGCAAGCGATACCTTAAGATTTTGCACACAGGTGACGCACAAACTTTTTTCTTTTGGGGTAAGAGCTGTGTAACTTGGCTACCACCAGTTAAGTCAATGACTTTTATATACTACTACATTTTGATGGACTTTTAATCCACAAAAAGATTTACATACATACATATATGTATATATATCTACATAGGAGTAAATATAACTGATATTGTGGCAATAAGTGGCAAGGCAACCGCAATAGCTGCGCTTTTGTGGTCGCCATTATTGGCCGCCTGCTGTGCTTTTTGAGTGTTTGGCTTTGAGTTTGCTTGTGTCTGTTGGTTGCCAGTGTTGCCGTGTGTTTTTAAAGTTGCTTTTTTTTGTATTGTGAGAAAGATAGCAAACAAGTGCTGAGTAAAAGTTATAAGATTTTTAAATTGAAATTAGAAAAGTTAAGAAAATTAAAAGTTTGTATTAGAAATAAACTCGTAGACGTGTTAGAAGTTTTGTTTATTTTAAATATTTTGCATTTTCCAAAAATTACTTAAAAAAAAATAAATATTTTTTTGAGTTTATTTGATACTTACTTAATTATATGTACATAAGATATATTTGAAATACAAATTTTTATCATTTTCAAACTGATTTCGATTCGGTAAATATAAGAAAATTTAGTTTTAAATGCCAAGAAATCTAAAACTTAAGATTTCCATTCATTTTTTTAACTCAAGTGACTCAATCTATGCTTTAATATATTCAAAAATCTTTAAAAATATTTCAATTTTGCTCTGGAATATGTTTATAAAAAATTATTTTATTTCTGAAATTTTTATTACCAGCAAAAGCTAGTATTTTAATACTACAAAATACATAAAAAAATAAGAAAAAAATAATAATTGCAATTATTTCGAAATTCAAAAAATTGCTGATTCGGCAACACTGTTTAGCTGGCCAACGCATAATGTACTTAAGATGAGTTACATTACGTATACACTACAGCTCTCTCTCACTCTCTTGCGCTCTCCATCTTGGTCCTCTCTAGTAATTGTCAATTTGCGCGTGTATGTGTGTGTGTGTGTGTGTGTGTACTTAAGAGAGTAAAATTCCAGTTGGTAATGTGAAAAAAAAGTATAAAATGTAATATTGTGCTTTTGATTTCACATTTCTTCGTTGCCCATTTGTACCACTCTCTTTCTCTCTCTCTCGCTCTTCTTTGCAGTTCGCTCTTTATCTGTTTGCGTCTGCTGCTGCCTGAGCCTTCATTTCCTTTGGCTTCCCTTTTGACCATTAATAGGTGTACTTATATGTTTAATGGAGTGCCACTCGACTGCTTCCCAGAGACACAGACTCTATCTTGTTGCCTCTCCAGTGTCTGTCTGTCTATCTCTCTGTGCAACATTGATGCATATATGTATGTATGTATGTGTGTGTATGTAGTTGTGGCACCCGCTCATCCTTAACTGGGCGTTTATGCCTGGTTAGGCACAGGGCGACCACAGTTGGTCGCTTTGTAATGTTTAGTTATGCAACTGTTGTTCAATGTGTGGTAAATAGTTTACATTTGACTATTTACCACACACAGACACACACACAAAGAGAGAGAGAGAGATTTCTATCAAAATTCAGTTAAAACTCAAGTGGCACTTGACCTCTTGGCTTAGCTTGAAATTAGCCAAGAGACGCATATGACAAAAGGTTTTTGCACAAAAAAACTTTTCCAAATTTCGTACAAGAACAGTCAGAGAAAAATACTTATTAAATATTTAATAACATAAAAAAGTTATAAATTAATTCATATTATATGAATAAACTTTAGAAACTTTAATAAAGTGTCTAAAATTGGTCAACAAATTGTTCATTTGTTTATGCTTTGTACAACTAATAAATATTTAATTTACATTTGTGGAATTTCCATAAAAATTTTTATAATCAAATAACACAAAAAATAAAAAAAAAAACTTATTTTAGTTGACAAAAATACTTTTTTTTTGTTTATTAAATGTTATTAATGTGTGTGTCTGAGGCAAATAAATTAAATTTTGTTTCCAATATTTGCTTTTTAGTAGAAAACCAAAAAAATATTTTTTGTATTTAACAAATAAACAATTAAATAAATAAAAATTTGTTCAACACAAAGTTAAATAGAAAATTTTTAATTTTATTTAAATTTGTTCTTTTTTGATTTTGTTTTTTTTTTTAATAATTTTTATTTGATTGAAATTCATTTAACTTTAACATCTTTACTATTAAGCGTCGCATCGATCTTCTATTTGTCACGTATACGTAGTGTGATCCATCTTCGATCGGGCGGTAGATGGCGCTTGGTACGAGTACAAGCCTCGGCTTGAAGTCGTTCGTTCAATTCTAGATTCGAGTTTTCAAGCCAAAATAATAATTTTTATATAAGATTATATTAAATAAATAATCAGAAAATTCAAAATACTTTTTTTCAGTTGAAAAAAAAATATAAAAATCAGTTCTTATCGATATCGATAAATTGTTTCTTAAACAAAATTTTATAATTCTTTCGATCTTTATAAGATTAAAATGAAGAGAAAATTATTTGACTTAAAAAAGCTTCCAATTAGTTAATTAAGCTGAAATTTTCAACAGTACATCGAAACTAAAATTGATTAATAAATTTTTTTTGTTTTATATATATGTTTGTATATGTTGCATGTGCAACATAAGATTGCCACTTGTATTGTATTCGTATTCGTATAATACTTACTGGACAGTTGTCATAACGATTAGAAAATTCATAAAGTTGCAATATAGTTGAAGTTGCTTGTGCTAAGTGAAGCATTTTCTTGTGGCAAGTGGCAAGTACTCATATGTATGTGGCATGCAGCAATCGGAGTGTAACAAATGCAACAAAAGTGGTTTTCCTACTTAAACTTATAGTTTAAATAATTTAGTTTTAATCTTTCAGCTCTCATTTCAACATATTTACATAAATGTATCTAATAAATACAAATGTGTTTTCCATTTATTTCAATTAATTTTCGAATTCTGTTCGAGAAGTATGCACATTAATAGATTAAAACCTGTCTAAAACATACTATTTGACTAATAATCCAATAATATCAAATAATTCGCCAGATTTTAGTTCTTCAAATGATTGTTTGATCCTATATTGTTATACTATTATATTATGCATAGTTAATGCGTTAATTTCTTGGTTATGTTTAATTCATTTTAATGAAACATGAGCATCATGGCATCGATGATGCCAATTTTAATCAAAATATATATTCGTTAAATTCATTTAATTCAATTCAGTGAACATATCAATTGCCAATCATAGTTATTTGATATATATTTACTTTGATGTTAAATAATAATAATATTGTTATACATTAACATATATATGTATAGTATATGCATACATACATACACACATATATACATACATATCTATGGCATGGTACTATGGCATTAAAACATCAGTTTTATGGCAAATTTTGATTGATTTGTATAATATTTTCATTTAAAATTTTACTTTTTATTTAATTTATTTATTTATCAAATATTTATACTTTAAAAATTTTGTATATTTTTTCCAACACAATTTAAAAAAATATTCCGCAACCTGAAAAAAATTACGATCGAAAAATCACATTTCGTTAGAAAAAAATCAACTCATCAGTCCTTGCCACATATTAGTTTAACGTTTAGATTTTAAAGACACTATTTGTTTCGAAAATGTTCAATAAATTTATATAGTTCGACACATAACAACAACAACAACGAAAATCAATCATACGCACCATTGTACTCTGGTAATAGTATACTGGAGCAGCCTAAAGGTATGCAACATTATTTGTTTGGTGTCCAAACGACCAAAGTGTCACAAATGCTTTCTAATAATATTAATTAAACTTGCTCAACTATTTGCAATTAAGCCGTTAAGCAGCTCTCACCAAGCACACGCAACATGCCACAATTTAGTTGCACTAATCAACTATTTGAATTTAACAGCTGTCCGAATACTACTATTCGCTTGTATATATAGATTGATAAATGCAATACAAAATGTATCTGAAATGTCCATAATCTAAATTTAACTCGAACTAGTACTATACATACATACATATGTATGTACATATGTATAAGTATATGTTAATATGGCATTGGCTCTGTTGTCTCTTGTCTGTGTGAGTGCATCAGTTACCTACCAAGTCGACATCTGTTTTCCATGTTTATCAATCTATTTGCGAGCAAGATGATGAGGCAAGAGTTTAATCCATTCCTTGCTTTGCCACATAATATTCTTGTTTGTGTATTGCTGTCCACGTGCCGCCCACTTTGTATATATGTATATGTATGTATGACTACTAAGGTGTGGGCAGGTCATCCAACATGACTATATCCTTGATATAGCAATCCTACTGTTCGTTCTACGATTTACGTGCTCAAAGTTATACACAGCATATAATACAGTTGTATGTTTGTTTCTTGCTTTCCACTCGTGTGCTTCCAAATACATATATATATATATATGTAAATACATATGTATATTGCATATGTCACAGCTAACAGAAGGATAAGATGGTCACCATCAGAAATCTTGTAGTTGTGTGGTCTGCGCATTGAAGAAATCCTAAATTTAAGAAATCAAACACAAAAAAAAAGCGATTTGATTGAAGAAAAATATAAAAATAAATTTGTTTGTTTTCTTTTTAATAGTTTTTTATTTGGAAATAAATAAAATATATTTAAAAAATTTAAGTTTTTAAAAATTTTCAAAATTTCTTGTGATTTTAATTGAAAATATTAAAAATTTATTAAATAAATGAAGAAAGTTTGTTAATTTAATTCAATTTTATTTGTTTTATTTTTCAATTTGTTTCTTATTGGTACAGTCCTTGATGTAAAATATTAAACTTTTTATTATTATATTTATCTGTATTTTAAGACAATATTATTATCAATTTAACTAGAAAACTTCCAAAGAAAACTATCAAAGCATTACTAAAAACATTTTTAGTATTTCTAAAGTTGAACTTAACGTACGTAATAACCATCTATGTAAGACATGAGTTCATTTATTTGATGAGTTATTAGAAGGTTGCACTATAAAAGCTGTTCTCTTATAACTAACTTACATTTGAATTTATTTATTTACAAATTTATGATTATAATTGGCTCAGTAAGAGCATCTGAATGGCTGCATTAAAATGTAAAATTTACATTTTCGGTTTGTCGTCGTTGTCACACAAACGTCGACAAAGACGACGAAACGACAAAAAAAAAAGATTTTTTTTTTTTACAATTCGAGCAAATCGTATAGGAACTTCATATCCAAGCTCATGTGTGTGTGTGTGTGTGTGTGTGTGTGTGCTGTGGCATGTCTAGTATGCTATATGTTTGCATATTGTCTACGAAATGCTTTTCGAATCTCATGACTTTGCTCTGCTATATGCCAAGAGGGTCCTTTGTCTTCCATTTTTCTTTTATTTTCATTTTATTTTTTTACTTCTTACCCTGTTATGTGTGTCCCGCTGCGTTTAAATATACATATATATATGTATATATACATACGTGTGTTCTATCTGACTGTTAGTTGCTGTGATAGCTGTGCTTCTGCTTGCTTTGGACCGTTGAGACTATTCGTACGGCCAGGCAACCAGTGTTGTCAAACATACAATAAATAAGCTAAAGCTAAGTATTATACATATAATATTAGTATTAACAAAATCTGTTCATTAAAACAATAAATACTCGCAAAGAATTTCCTTATTTTTTGATACTTTTAAGAGTTTTGTACTTAAAAAAGGCAATTTTTGATATAAATTTTTTGAACTATGTATAAATGAAATGTATTTTCAAAAGAATTCTTCAGAAATTTTCCTTCATTTCTATTTATTTATCTATTTATGGAACTGCGTCCGTTCCTCTTATGCAACAGCATACGCTGTTGTCCTTGAATTTGTGCTAATTTTAAACGAAAGAAATATATAAAATGAAAAGAAAAAAAAAAATGTTTTTCTTTTTTTGCAAAATTGGCAGCACTGCAGGCGACTATATATGCCGCCCCCCGAGTGTTTGTCTTTACTTATACGATAATATATGTATTGTATGTACATACACACATATGTAGTGTGTACATATATGTACGTACATGACTGTGGTGCCTTATTGGCATGCAATTTGATTTATTGTTGTGTTTTGTAAAATACACTGCAACAAAATGCAATGTTGGTCAAATATATACTATAGACAAAATATTGAACATAATTGAAGAGGTACGGGTTGAAGAGAGTATAGGGAGTTGGGTGTTTTCCTTGTTGCGTATGCAAGCTAATCAATTCTAATGATAATTTAATTAATTTAAACAAACAGCTAACTGATTGCAATCACAAAAACAACAACAGCAACAACAGCAACAACAACAACAATAATAACAAATGCATTTGTTTCTATCTATCTGCACATGCATGTGTGTGTGCGTCTATCGAATTGCCAGAGCGTGTTATACCCTGTACATGGTAAAAATAGTTGAATAAATTCATTGAAAGGCATAAAGTACCTCAAATATATATATATCTATATATATTCATGATCAGTAACTACATTTAATGCGATTCAACAGTTTCTATGTCTATAGAGAATATAATAATTTATCGATAATCAACAAATATATAAATTTATTTATTTTACAATTAAAATTTAACTAAAAAGTTAAATGAAATTCATTTACAATTTATTTTTTATTCTATAAAACCATATTTTCTAAGCAACTTCATCAATAATATATTTTATTTTATTAAATTTTAATATATATATTTAAAAGGTAAGAGCTAGAGAAAGTTTATTTCGATGCACACATATTTTCTTTGGTGCTGGAAATGAAATCGCCAAATTCCAACCACCTGGTGGGGAAAAGGTTAAATTTAATTTAAATTCTAACAATCTAAATTCCAATAAACCGGATTAGTAGCCCAGTTAATTAGCCAAAAGGCAAATTGAATAGTTAAATATTGAAAAACAAGAAAGATAATACATTTCTCAACAAAATTCCATTAATGAAAATTCCATTGTTGCTATTTACACGCGTTTCAGACTATTCGCTAAAGAATTATGTTAGATTTTCTATATAAATTCCATAAGTTTTGCTAAACAAATACCGCACCGTGTGCTTTAACATGTTACGGCAAACTGTTTGCCATGTTATATGCTAGTGAAGGATATCTCCAAGTCGCGCATACATTTAACTAAAGCGTTCTTATTTGTTTTTTGTTTTTTGATGTTGTGTCGTTGTCGTTAGATACGCCCCTTTGGCCTTAGCCCTCAGCGAGTATGACAGCAGTTGTTGCTGTTTGTGGGTTCATTTGATCCAAATCAAGCGCATTAAATTACATAATATTAATTTAATTGTTTACGACACAGTCGACAAATGCACAGCAACAGCAGCAGCTGAAGTAACAAAATTACTGAGAAATCATTCGCGTTAAGTGCATAAAATGCTAAAATAATAGAGTCATTGAAATAACTTTGCAGCTCTAAACAAAGGCAACTTATTTATCCTATTAACAGGTAATCAGCTAAAAGGGACACTGACCGACAGACAAAGTCGAGTCTGCTTTGTTCTCTGTCTCTCTCTCGAGAGAGAGCACGACAGCATGAGAGCGAGCAAAACTAAGATGGCGAACCTTGTCACATACTTATGCATGTATACTATGACAGCTGCTTGTTTGCTTTTCCTTTTTAATTTTCACAAGCTCTAAGCAGCCATTATATTTATTACCTAATTACTTTGGGTTTTAAGAGAATAAATCTAACAGAGAGAGAGAGAGAGTGAGAGTGAGCGAAGGTGAAAAGAAAATATCTGAAACAGAATAACGAATAGTTAACAATAGATGAAATAAGCTTAAAGAAAATTCTAAAATTCTAAATTTAATTAAGATAAATGTATTATTAAGTCGAGTGCGTCTATTGACAATTGAAAATTTTTCAAACAAAACGAAATTTCCTAAATAGTTACCTAAGACATTAACTACAATAGACTACTTAGAATAGTATTCATGTATAAATTTTGATTTGTTGCATCTCAGGCACTCGAGTTTAAGGTAAATTTTTCATCTTCTTTTATAAAGGCAGGAAATGTTGTTAATACAATATGGCCTCCTACAGTGGCGCTAATGAAAACAACAAGTTTTTTTTGTTGAAACTTTAAGTTTTTCCAGTGTAGTTAAAAATGTTAAGAAAAAAGTTGCGATTGCAACACTTAACTTTTGCTTTTCTTGTTAATTTTGTTCAGCATGTAAAAAAAATTTCATTGCCTACATTTGAGCGCAGGCGAAACGGGGGTGTTTAACAGGTAGACCACGATATGCGGTCAATCATAAATTGTCTCAACAAAAGCCAGGCAAAAGCGTAAACAAGTCGACGCTTTGACATTATTATATTTGCCCCGAAAAATTTGTTGAGTCTGTGTGTGTGTGTGTGTGGGTCGGTGTGTCTGTGTATGGGTCGAGGGGATTTTCGTTTTTGTTTTACTTGAGCAAAAATGTGAATTGGAATGGGTTTGGTTGGTAAATGTTCTTGTTGGGTTGTAAAAGTGCAATGGAAAACATTTTACGTTAGTCGCCTACTTAACGCCGTTAGCAGCATGCCCCGAATATGCTGCTGCTGGTGCTGCTACTGCTACCGGCACAAATATTAAATGCCACAAGGTGTAGAGACTGTGTCGAGGCTCAGCACAGCGCATAAATATGCTCAACAAGAGCAGCTGGGTGGGTGGGTTTTGTTTGTGTCTGTGTGTATGGGTGTTAGTGTAAGTACATACATACATGTGTATGTGTTGGTGTGTGTGTTGATGCTGTGGTAACGTTTTAGCAGATTTTATGCTTACATGCAGGCGCTTGTTTGGCTGTGGACGTCTGTGTATGGGCGAATGTGTGTGTGTGTGTGTGTTTGTGTGTACTTATGAATGCGTCTTTGACATAGTCAGACTGTGGAGCAAACAAACAGAATTGTTTTCGATAATTTTCAATTAATTTATTTCGATTTATTTATATTATAAATTAAATTATCGCAATGTCACACAAAACTATAAATATGTCGATTAATTTTACTTTGAAACCATTTTTACATATTTCTTGGATTGAGAAATGGATTGAAAACCTTTCGAATGGGTCAAAGCTACAAAAATAATATTTAATAGTCACAGATCATAACTAGAAAATCCAATTTATTATAGAAAAAAAAAAGACTTTGATTAGTACATATACATATAATAATATAGATTAAACAATATTTTATTTTATATTTTTATGAACTAGGAGCTATATAATACATAATTTATAAATATTTTCTCTATTTCATATTTTAATGTACCACAACGCAGGCCGAGAGAAATAATGTTCGTTTGTTCCATAGTACATACTATATTGTAGTCCGCGCTGCCCCCAAAAGTAGGCCACACTTTTGCTGGCGATGCCGTTGTCGAGGCAAAATCAGATTGTGCAAGCTATTGCGCCCACGTATGCTTAAGCGTATGTGTTGTCTGTGTGTGCTCATACATAGTCGTATATGTCTACTATCCTTTTGCTACCTGGCAAGCTACCGCCCCTGACAATGTGAAGCAGCTTTTCAAGTTTACGCAAAACTAACATATGCTGGCAACGTTTGAAAGATGGCCGCGATAATGAGGAAGAGATGTGAACACAGAGAGAGAGAGAGAGAGAGGAGAAGGAGTGCGATTTAGGGGGAAAAACCCCAAAAATCTAGCTGCATTACCAGATATGCCAATTGAATGTGAAAGCCAGTTAGGCTTTGGCCCAGTTAGTTGGTCCTTTATGGCCTAAGGCCCCTGGCCAGGGCAACGACAACCAAAAACATTGTAATCATTATCAACATAAACAAATCAAATGCTTGGAATCACAAGCAGGGAACATGGCAGCCAGCTAAATGCGTAGCCGTAAATCCAAGTAAACAGCCAGAGAGCGTCTGAGAGCACACGATAAATACAAAAAGAGAGAGAGAGAAGACAAGAGAGTACAAGTTAGCCAGCGCAGAGTTTGCGATAAAAGGAAAATGGCAAAACGAACACGCTAACAAACCTTTTTAATACCCTGTAAAAATATAGAAAATTACAAAAGGATAGGCATGTACATAGATATAGACAGTTTTGGACTTATACTATTAAATTAAATATAATTATAAATTAAAATAGGAAACTATAATTATACGAAAATTATATTATTTTAAACTAATAGGTATTCCATTAGGATCGAAAGAAATATAAAAATTTAAACACAGAAAACTAGAAATAAGTGATTGAAGACATTAAATATTATTTTTTTTTTTAATTACTCAACAGAACAAAGAATATTTATTGATTAATCAATTAATTCTGTTAAGTGTATAATTAAGTATATTAATAAACAAACAAATTTCAAATTTTGCTGCAGATCTCCAACCATCGAAGATTTTTCGCAGGATTTTTGCGAAAATCCTTATTTTTTCCTTATTTTGCCTAGGTTGGAATTTGGAGAGCGTATCGCCTATCTCGATGGGGCATAAGGCCAAACAGATTGAATTTTTATATTTAAATTATTCATAGATAGACAATGTTTCATTATAATATATTTTATTTAAATTTTTTCTTTTATAGCAACAATTTCTAATGAAAAATAAAATTAAAATTAAAAAAAAAAA
>JBANCX010000548.1:0-13047 GCA_037040065.1 Dettopsomyia nigrovittata | reverse complement strand
GTATCAATAGTCGTTTCTATGACAAACCTCTATCAAAATACTTTTCTATTATATACTCGCAGTGTGACCGTATTTACGTTATAATAATATAAATAATATAAGACAAACGGTCTTCATACATATAATTGTCACACGGCCCAAACACGAAACCCGAGCACGATGTATTAGATGATTAAAAGAAAGCTCGAGCACACTGCGCACTATCTGGGTCCGCATCGTATCAATAGTCGTTTCTATGACAAACCTCTATCAAAATACTTTTCTATTATATACTCGCAGTGTGACCGTATTTACATTATAATAATATAAATAATATAAGACAAACGGTCAGACTGTCTTCATACATATAATCGTCACGCGGACCAAACATGAAATCCGAGCACGAAATTGATGATTAAAATGAAGCTAGAGCGCGCATCGATCGAGACCAGAGGTTTCTACATACTATAATAAAGCTCATGCTTAATACTTTTCTATAACATGCTCCCAGTGTGACCGTATTTAATTATGAATAACAGACTCGCTCGATCTTTTGCAAGTTCCGATTTTTTAAGGCACGAACCTTATAAGGAGACCAACTCTAGCACGAATACTACAGCTGTGATCAATGAAATAGTAGCGCCTGCACGCGATATAGTCTATAAGAGTGTTGGAAAATCATTAAATATCGATCACCAAATTATTCAATTACTTATTATTTACACTTACTAATTAGTGACTTAGTTTAACTAATTAACAAAATTAATCGATATTTTTTGCCAAAATAATTTTCAAATATATTCTTAATTATATATATTTTACAATATCTATTCAAAATTTTTTGGATATTTTTTTGTTTTATCGATATATATCGGGCGCAGGCACTACTCTTTCATTGATCCCAGCTGTACATAGCTGGCACCTACTACATATGTATATATATATGTATATGGAAAGATGGTTAAAAGGCCAACGTCCCGTGCAGGGTTTTGACTGCACTTTCAATTAGCATTTAAGTTAAGCCAGGCAATAAGAGCTTGTTAATTGTGGCAATGGCGTTATGAGTCTAAATATATATGTACATATATACGTACGTACGTACTACTTGCCTTTACGGCTGAACTCATTATGAATGGCCTGTTAATAAGACGTAGCCCACATGCTTCTAACTAATGAGCTATAGGTGTATATACTACGTACGTATGTATGTGTCTATGTGTGTGTGTGTGTGTGTATCGACTGCAACGTGTTGGGGGCAAACAAGGAAGTCAAATTCAAAGCGAAACACAAAAAAAAATAAAAATTGCGACCGCGAAATGCGTGAGAAGCAACAACAGCGAAAATACACTGAAAAGAAACTGCTAAATTAGTGCAAATCATTTGCATTTATTAAGTTAATTCATATTTGAATGTTTATTTGATTTCCAACACAAAAAAATAAAAAATAAAATGAAAATTAACATATTTGTTGTATGTGTGTATGTATGTATGTATGTATGTGCCTGCCCTATGCGTCGCGGCGCTTTAAACTTGGCTTAGAGCCGCTTAACTTGGTCGTGCTCTTGGCTTGGCCTGCACCTGTTGCGATGCGGCGGTGTCACAAAAGCCAATTATATATACATATATATGTATGTATGTATATATGCATGAAAGTCGCACGGGCCAATGAGGCGTCATTAGGCGACAGTTAGAAAACGAGTTTTTTTTTCTTTATTTTTTAAATAATATTTTAAACTATATACACTCGAAGAAAAAGGTGCATTGAATGAGTTTTTTACACTTTTCGATGTTCGTAGATTGAATTCATTTAGAATTAATTTCGAAAAAAACAGAAATTAAATATTAAATAAATATTAATAAAACTATAAAAAACAAATCTAATAATTATAAAATAAATAAATTAATAACTTAACAAGAGACAGCATCGCCATCGACCACAAGAGTGGTTGGAAAAGGCCACCAAAAGCATGGTAGTCCATAAGACAGGGCGTCCTCCCTGTCAATTCCAACAGACAGATCGCAAATAATAAACAAAAAAGTGATAAAAAAATCAACAACAAAAAATAATTTAATAAATAAATAATTTCCATTGAAAAATGGAAAAGGGTTTTGTCACAACTATCCGTCTGTATGTATGAACGCGTCGATCTCAGAGACTATAAGAGCCAGAGTAACCAAATTTGGTATCATAGTTGCTGTAGTTCGCGCGCAGTACCACCCCTTCAAATCGAAAATAACGATTTACTGGTGCAATTTTTCACCTATGTTTTTGAAACTCTGAATATATACTAATGAGCTGACAACTGATCGAACTGCATCGAAAAATGTTCTATGACACGCCCACAACGCCCAAAATCAAAATAATGCGAATAACAGGTGTAATTTTTCACCTGTGTTCCTGAGGCTCAGCATAGGTGATTGGCATCATAATATTGATGTACTGTACCAATTTGATGTTTATCGGATCAAAATTGTAGGTTTTCCAGAGCAAACATGGTTGTCATAATCGAGCATACTCGACTAGAGCTTCCTTACTTGTTGGTTATCAGATCAGATCAGTTTCAGATTTTTATCGATCGCTAATGATTAACTTTTGAGGCAATTTCTTATATTAATAATAAATAAATATTAAAATTCAAAATAAACAGACAAATAATTAAATAAATTAAATACAAACAAAACAAGATAAATCTTAAATATAATAATAAATAATTTGAATTATTATAAAATTAGAGATCTTAAATAAAAAAAAAGACTTTTTAAATAGTTATAATATTTAAATAAATATGAATTGAATACATATGTGCATACTATATACTATGTTTTTTTCTTTCAGTGTAAATACATACATATCTATGTATGTATGTATTGATGTATCATGTTTGCAGTGGAATAGTTTGTCTACATCAATAGATGATGCCATTGTACACACATGAATTCAAGCTGAGAGCTTCACTCAGCGACAATGAATTTCATGAAATTGTTTTTTGTTTTATGTGGCAACCCATAAAATGTTCTCTCTATCGATACACACACACACACACGCACACACACACACACACACAAAATTATAATATAATAATCGTTATGAGCATAAAAGTTTAAAAAAAAGAGCATTAATTAAATTAGTTAAATCGCCATGAGTGTCACATTAAAATTTTTGTTTTAATTTTTTTTGTGTTAAACTTGTTTTGATATTTCGTTTAGTACATATACTAGTTATAATACATAGATTAAAGACGAGCCTCTGCGTCTTATATAATCATAGTTAAATATTTAAGCGTAAATTTTCCCAAAAAAAATCCCAAAAAAATTTGTATTTTTCTATTGAGTGGAAGATTATTATCGAGTCACAACAGTCTGAGGCGCAATAAGCGCAATATTCCTCTGCATCGGGGGAGCCTTTCCTGTTCGGTCGGCATTGACGCATCAAACACCTTGCGAGCTGGACTGCCAGCGATTGTCTCTGGAGTTTGATGCACCTGTCTAGTATGTCAGTAGTATGCCGTAGAGCTCACGCAGATTATAAATCAAACATTTTGCGGCGAATCTCTAACTCGAACAATCCAATCCAGCACTCGGAGTGCAAGTTAGTTAAAAGAAAAATAAAGAAAAGTAAAAAAAAAACGAAATAAATCGATAAATAGTTTCCAGAAATTGTATAAAAATTGAGAAAACAAATCAAAAATTTAAGAAAATTTCTTTTCACCATTTGACATCATGGGAAAACGGATCGAAAGAGGACGCAAACGCAGGACCTTTTGGGGATCTGCATCAGCGAGTACAAGGGAAGTCCCGAAGTAATGATCTATTAATTTAGAAAACTAAATAAAATTCAAATATGATAAATGAAAGTTATTTAAAATTATTTATAATTATTTATATTATGTGTATGCAACGCTCTTTGGCTATTTCATCATTGCACGCACAAAGAATTCCCAATTGGTTCTAGTGTTGCAATGATGGTATAGTCTAAGCGCGGCTTCAGTCGATTGCAAAGAGTCTGCTGATGTGGAAAGCGTGTTGGGAGCTTTCCGAAATACTAGCTAAACAGACAATCCTGATCCTGAACGAGGCGCAATTTTAAGTTATTTATCTTCTTATTAAGATAAACTGACCTTAAGCCCGCTAAATAAATACAAAATAGATAAAAAATGATAATTTTTATATTAAAATTGTTAATTTTCTATGAATTATTTTATATTTTCAATAGAATATATGCAAACATTAGTCTAATTATTGTATGAAATAATAGTTTCCCATCTGGAATGCCAACTAAGTCTCAACTTTTCTATAACTTTTTGCAATTTCACAATTTAACATAATATAATAATTTTCCATATATGTATGTACAATGTCGTATCTATAAGAATTATATAAATGAAATGTATATCAGTTGATAGACAAAAGTTTTGTATCTCACATATGGTACCGCCCCTTATAAGGGGGTTTTTACCCCATTAATCAGAGAGCTTACTCTGATAAAAATTGGAAAAAAAAGTTTGTTTGTTGTATGGCACGTGTGAACAAACTATTTGAATTATAATAGTTTTGCTTGATGACTAATGCGATAAATTGAATTGAAATTGTTATTTAAACTATAAATAAATATAAATAAATGAATAATTGATAATGTGACAATTTTTGTTGTTGTTGTGTTCAGTCTTAATGCAATTTAATACGCTGGCCCAAGTAGTAGTTGTGGCCGCAGCTTAAATCAGTTGCGAATTATAAGCTTACGCATACGTTGCTGACAATTGTTGAAGAAAATGCCATGAAATGAGTCAGCTGGCCTGTACTAGTTAGCTTTTGATGTTATTTCTCATGTCTGTCATGATTTTTCCTAAATTTTTCAGTCTGACAAATGTGTCCAGAGATAAGTAGGTGAAGCGATGATCAAAAGAAAACCAAAAAAGCTTTTTCTCAACTGAAATATATCTCTAGACGAGGTACAGCTTCGTCAAGTTTTTTTTTGCTAAAGCACTTAAGATGCGCATATTATGATGAAATTCAAAACCAAAAAAACAAAACAAAAAGAAAAAAACTTAAGAACAAAACAAGGCCAAGGTACACACACACAAACACACGCATATACCTGAAAATCTCAGGACAAAAAACAGCCGAAAAATATATATTTGCATGAAAAGGACGAACTTTTTTCATTGAATCGCACAAACAACAATCAAATAATAATAAATACCTTCACACATAACGATATAATGAATAGCTATATAGCATGGGAGAGGAACAAACAAAATTTATTATAATGAAAAAGGTGGTTGAACTCTACTAGGACGAGCACAATGAAAAGAAAACAAAATAAAAGCTTTGTCCATGAACCAAACTCTCTCTCTCTCTCTGTCACTCTCTGTCACTCTGTCTCTCTTATGAATGCCTGCCTGCCTGACAAAGCCCAATAAGAAAAGAAATATGATGAAAAAGATGTTGAAAAAAAAAAGCTAACATTAGACGCGATTATCCTTGACAATAATATCATACTTTTTGTAGAAGGCACAGTACAGTCTCTCAAGGTAAAAAGCTTCTTTAAAAGCTCAATACGAATATTGTCAGATAGCTCGATAATACATAGTAGAAAACTAAATTCAATTTGAAAGCTTGAAAGCTTATCTAAAGGATATAATTAATACCGATCAATAGATACTCGTCTTTTAACTAGACTTAAACGGATTTTGATATTTTTATTGTTTTATGAGTTTGCTTAAGTTCTTCAGTTCTCGAGTATTAAATACAACAACGAAAAAAATTAAAGAAAAATTATAAAAAATACAAATATTTGTCTTAAAATAACATTTTCATGTTCATTATTTATTAATTTAATAAATTCGATACGATATAAAAGCTCATTTTTAGCTAAATAACTTCTATATAATAGATAAATAGAAGATTTCTATAAAATTATCGTTATTTCATCAACAAAATATGTTTAAATATATAAATTTTAACTTAATTTTATCACAAATATGAAAAATAATATATTTAAACCAGTTGAAAAACAGAAAAGAAAAAAAAACAAGAACAATTAAGCTAAATAACTTGAAAACTAAAAAAGCTAAAAAACAAAAATAAATATGTCGAGTGCGACTCGACAACAATATACCCTGCTTGCACTTCCAAAACCAAATCAATTGAATAATTGAAAACTTAATATGGAAAATATGAAATTTGTTCGAGACTTGCTCTAAAACTTTAAGAATTTGTTTTAATTTCAATTATATTATATTTTATTATTATTATGCTATACAACAATAGATAAATTAGATAATAAGATATAATACAACATATTAATATTATATTCCAAATTCTAAATTAAGATCTTTCAGCACATACAGACAAAGTTAGAAATTGGTTTAGATCAGAGAACATTCTCATATTTGTCAGTAGTATGTATGTGTATCAAAGTTTTGTTGATTTTCTTGTATACCCGGCCATTTATTATTTCCTTTTTCATATTTATTCAATATACTTATTATTGCAGGGTATACACAGTTAAAGCTTTTCTCACAAAAGCCAGTCCATCAATTAAGCTTGTCTATATCCCATATAGTAGTACCTGAACAAACTATTGTCGCACACGGAAGCAGACGCTTTTAAGAGCTAAAAAATAAATAATAAAAAAGCGCAGTCGGAGTCAAGAATAAAGCTAAATGCATATAACCATTTAGTATACCTCGCAATATTGCGCACGGTATTATAGATCTCACAAAGTATTATAGACAAACATACATATATAGTCGTGTTCAGGACGACGAACTGAACTGATCGTTGGATAAATTGATCAGAGATATAAGCGTCTAAGCCATATCGGACCACTATATTCAGCTATTATAGGAACAAATCAGTCGAAAATACATTTTTTTTAATATAAAATATTTGTATTTAAGAATAAATTTCTATTTCTTTAAGTATGATTCGTACAAACCGATATCATAGGGTATCATAAGTTCGATGGACATAAAATTGATTTTTTTTTTTTTCTTAGATAAATGTCGACTACAAATACATAGACATATATACATATATATATGCATTTACTAATACAGACTGACAAGTTGGCATTCGTAGCCAGGCAATAACACTTGACACTGACGACTGCATACAGACACACACACACATATGTTTACTTCCTTATGGCTTTAGCATGCATGTGTCTGTGTGCACTATGCACAGCCCAGTTCAGTTGAATAAGGTCAGTTAAGTGTTGAGACTGTCAAGTACAATACTATTTGTTGCTAATACTGCAACTTGCATATGAATTTTAAATACATACTTGTTGATAGCCGCTATATCAATAAACTACAAAGTTTTATAGTATTACAAAACAATGTTACAAGTTTTTATAAATCATAAACTATTTATATTTGTATACTATTCTAAAAACTATTCTATATACTATGAAATTTATGCTCTGTTCTAAATATTTGGACATATACCTCGTATATCTGTATGTAAACTTGTCTGGGCAATATAAACTTTTCAAATATTATTTGTTTTTGTTTCTTTTTTTTTGGGTTTGTTTGAATTTTTTTATTTACTATGACAACGCATATCAGCATATAGATTAACAAAAATAAATATAAATAAAAAATATTTATATATATATATATATATGTATTTCCCTTTCGTTTGAATTACTTTAAATGGGCTATCGTGGAAAAGTATATTGATTTAAAACAGGAAAAACTCTGTTCCCCAAGCTCTTGAGTTCTCTGTTCGTCTTTTTTTTTTATCACAAACACTCTAGGTCTTATCAAGCCAACGATCACTGTGCTTACCAAACAAACGTTTCCTCCCCCCACCCAAAAAAAAGAAGAAGAAGAAGAATTTTTATTTTTTGACAGTTTAGTAAATGGTTGTGTGTATGTATGTGTGTATGGAAATGGTAATAAATAAAAATTCAATTAAAATTTTTTTCATTTTTTTTTTTTGAATAGTCGCTGTTGATGTTATCAAAAATCAAATATCAAGGCTGCAGTCGCTTTAAAATGAAACAAAAAATAATTTTTTAGTTTTTTTACTTTTATAAAAAAAAACAAGTAAGAAAGCTCTAGTCCAGTGTGCTCGACTCCGAGATACCCCGATCCAAGTGTAGCTGCTAGCGATGACGACGTCGCTGCTAACTCCTTGCAAAAGCCAATGACAACCATGTTTGCTCTAAAAAACCTACAATTTTGATCCGATCGACATAAAATTGGTACAGTACATCAATATTATGATGTCAATCACCTATGCTGAGCCTCAAGAGCACAGGTGAAAAATTACACCTGTTATTCGCATTTTTTTGATTTTGGGCGTTGTGGGCGTGTCATAGAACATTTTTTGATGCAGATCGATTAGTTTTAAGCTTATTAGTATACATTCAGAGTTTCAAAAGAATAGGTGGAAAATTGCACCTGTAAATCGTTTTGTTCGATTTGAGGGTGTGGTGGGGCGAAATCCAAAAAAGTAAAATATTAGTGTACTGCGCGCGAACTACACCAACCATGATACCAACTATGGTTACTCTGGCTCTTATAGTCTCTGAGATCGACGCATTCATACATACAGACGGACAGTTGTCACATAACTAATATACCCCTTTTCCATTTTTCAATGGTTCGGGGTATAAAAAACTAATAATAATAATGATGAAAGCTGAGGGTAGATTAGTTTCATGATTAAATGTTTAATGTTTGATATGTACAAACAGTATTGGCCAAAACCTAAGCACCCCCTACGTAAGAATATTTTGTTGCGGATCCCTTATTCTGGATAAGAGACGCACATCTTTTGGGCATTGACGCTATTACATTATTTAATAATATCCGGTGATACAGATTCCCACGCTGTTTATACGGCTTCAAATAGATTCTCCACGTTTCTAAGATTTTCTCGGTTGATTATTGAATTAAGTTCTCAATCGGGCTGAGATCGGTGGATTGGGCAGGCCAACGGAGTACTTTAAACACTCTTGACGTATGCTTTGGGTCGTTATCATGCTGGAATCTTGACCTTAGTGGCATCTCTTCATCAGCGTATGGCAACATTATGTCAAGCTACTGGAATCGATCCATCAATCTTATGAATTGGTCCAATGTCCCTTGTCCAGACCATTATGGTGCCTCCTCCTCCTACAGTTGCTCTACAATACTTTGGATTCAACATTCTATTATTCATGTTTATTAATCTATTTATTTATTACTTTTGTACATATTGTATAGTACCTTTCAGTTGAACTTCTATCCTATTTCGCGTCGCGCTGCACGTGCTTTCGTCACTCGGTCGGTTGTGCGGAAGGTAGCTTGGGCCACACACGACACCTTCAGCGGCTTGGTACTATTCGACGTCCGAATGTCATAATTTTGCTTCTTTGTTTCTGAATTTATCAATTTAATCGAAGTTCTAAATCAATATTTTTTTAAGAAATTCAATTTTTTTAAATATTTTTTTCAGTTTTTTATTATTTTTCTTTAAAAAAATTAAGAAAATTGCGTTTTAAATAGATTATTTGATATGTTCGGTAACTGACGAGGGTCAATTATGCGGCGTTTCAATTAAAATTGTATTCAATCTCAAGATTTTATAATTAAATGTATCTGCGTTGTGGCAAGAACAAGGACAATACTACTTGAATGAATGAATGTGGCCCAGACACAGGATAACAATTGTTAATAGACAGAGGGTCGCTTCGCTTGCTAAGGGTGGCAATGATCCTGACTAAGCAGTCCAACAGAACTCTGAATCTTTTTTATTATCAAGGACATACATATATATTTTGTATCTCAATGAAATGACGGCGTAATAAATAAATACAAACATAGATACACACACACACACATAGAAACAAAGCAGGATTTTATACACTCAAAGAAAATAATTTAAGCAGAATTTAAAGCATAAATTTTATAAGACAAATGAATTTGAACATTTTTCTGTAAAATGCTGCCTTGCAAATAGATGTAACATAAGGTTCAACGCAAGGAAAAGCTACAATATGTGCTTCAGCACACGCCCATCCCAACCACCTGCAGAGCTACTCCACGGCCTCCCTCTTGAGCAACCAGACAAGGTAACATACCTGGGTTTGCTTATGGACAGGAGGCTCACCCATAAGGCACATCTTAAAGCCGAAACAAATTAAGAAACCTTGACTGGCTGTTGTGTACTAAAAGCAAACTATCATTGAGATGTTGAATGTCAATAATTTCACTAATCTGGCGGTATGGCATTCCGGTATGGGGTATAGCTGTCCTATCGTATCGAAACATCGTTGAGCAGCTGCAGAATCGAGCAATGAGATAAATCACAGGGCGCCTCACATGGTGCCTCAGAGGGTGAGGATCAGGTCTCCTTCTACTCGAGCCGATACAAAGATCGACTGCGGAACCACGCAAAAGATTAACCGAGTCGAGGCCAATTAGAAGCCTGAAAAGGAGACATTTTCCCAATTTATCCTAATAAAATATATATAATCCTAATATCTATCGTATAATGTTAAATGTAGTTAAGCCCGGCGATGATCCAGATAACATAATATTTATAACAAAGATGTTAAGTTGATTAAACGATCCGCTGATCGTGCCAATTACGTTAAGCTTACAAGGGCGACGAGTAAGAACTAACTAACACTAACACTGCTGACAGACGGTCGAGCAGAGCTTTACAAAGTTTTTAACAGAGGCTGTGCCGCGCAGGGCAATTATACAAATTAATCGAAAGTTTACAAAATTCTTCAATTTTCTCCTTCTCTCCACTGGTTCAGCTATTGTATATTAGCGCTTAGCTGAACACTTATCATTAAACAGTTTAAGTTTTAGAAGAAATTTTCATTCAAATTACATTTGTAATATTTCAATTAAAGTTTTTAAACAAAAATTTAATTAATAATTCAATCTTAAATTCTTAAAAATTTAACAAAAATTTATATTTGAATTCCAAAGCAATTATTCCTCTGAGTGTAGCTCATTTTGTTTCAATTAAAAATCAACTTCATAGATAAAATTAACACACTCAAAAGGCAATTTGGATGAGCTGCAGGCGCATCTATTTAGGCACCTAAACCTCATATACATATAGATGGACAAGTTGTATTATGGCTGAGATCAGCACGTGCATGACCAAGTAGTTGTCGATCAAATGTATCCAAAAAGTTCAGACACGTAATACTGAAAACATAAAAATTAACAAAGTATTTATACAATTGCCACACAGATACTACTTACACGCACGCACGCACGCACTCACCGACGCACGCACTCACGCTGGTACAGGTGTTATATCAACTCTACAGGCAACTCGTACAATCTACAACAGTCTACAGCAGCAGGCTCTGGAAGAGCACGCATTCGATGATAGTAGTTAGTGCGTACGCTTTATGGGTTTTGCGAGCGTTTTTGTCTAAACATTTCATGAATTTCTCAATTGGTTTTATTTCGCAAGAACTTTACAATTGAAAAACGCAGCTCGGACGACGCACAGTGGATAACTACTAAAATTTCGATAGAATTTGCAGATATTTTAGAAAAATAACAACTTTGTCACTTGTAAAATGCAAATATATTGTTTGTTTACATACTAATTAAACAGCTGATCTTATCGATATGCATCGATATCGATATGCGGCAGTTATGTTAATATCGCTGCAGTGCAAATTCAATTTTTATTCAATTTTTTGTTATATATACAACAGCTGTTGCTAACGCTAGCGATACCGATAACTTTCTTATTTTATATCAAAGAGTAATGCAGAAATTATCGCTGTAAAATGTGATTAAAATAAAAAATTTATAATAAAAAAAAAACGTTACATTTTGCGTACCACTGTGCAAGTTAGAGGTTAGGGAGAGTCAACACTTGACTCAACATTCTATGGCCATGGCTATGTCTATATGACTGTAGCTTTAGCTGTGGCTATGCCCAACAGCAAATTGTCAACACGTTTAGGCCATAGCACAGCGCAGCCATTGTAATAAAAAAGAAAAAGAAAAAAAAAAACTCCCAAGAATGTTGGCCAGACAGCTGCGTGGCCCATACTAAAGACTCTCTGGCATTAGCATTTAAAGCCAAAACCGATTGCGTCATGATGCCCATGACTCCTCCAGTCTATTAGTTATTACTAGCTGTAGTAGTACCATGTCAATAGAGGAACATCTTTAAGAACGCAAAAACAAAAAAATTGAGAACAAAAAATGAAGCTTAATGATGTATGTATTTGCTACGACGATAATGCAACGATCTTGAAGTCAGGTCATTAACAGACACTTGAACATCAATTTTCTTCTTCTGTGTTGTTGTTTTTGTTGCTTTTATTATTGTAACGTGACGATTGTCGTTGCAACACCTTCATTGAGCTGCTGCTCCGCCTTAGGCTATAGCAACAGCAGCAGCAGCCACTGAAGATGACTGTAGATTAAAAGACAGGTTGCCTCAATATGGATTTTAATCGAACTTAACCGGTTCGCAACTTTGTTGCCGCAATGACATTTCAATCAGCTTAAAGCGCTCGATGTATGTATGTATGATGAATGATGATGACACAGAAAACATAACCAACACATAGAATATTGTCAATTTATGTAGATCCTTATACATAAATCTTATTGGAACATATACTTTAGACTTTTAACAACATCACGATCCAAGAACGTCACTTGAACCGAACCGGGGAATCCCTTTTTGAAATTCAAGTATGAAAAGTAGAAAATGAGATGGAAAAGTTCATCGATTGTTGTCATTGTAACGATCGCTTATGCATTTGATGAGGACATAAAGCTGCTTGATATGAGCCTCAATGACAATAGGATTGATTGCGCAGGGACAACTTTCAACTTTAGTTCAGATCGAAATGTTGTCACCAAAGAAACATGATAATAAATGAGGATTCCGGGCAAACAAATTAAATTTTTAAATAAAAATATATATAAAAGTGCGAAAGAACCAGTTGATACACTAGTTCCAAAGCACACAAACGAACCATAAATCCCAGCTCCATTGTACTGAACGACAAAGTGAGTTTATCGATTTATTGAACTAAATCGATAATATTTTTAAATATTCACACTTTGCTCGACA
>JBANCX010000547.1:0-16224 GCA_037040065.1 Dettopsomyia nigrovittata | reverse complement strand
ATAGATATAGATATAGATATAGATATAGATATAGATATAGATATAGATATAGATATAGATATAGATATAGATATAGACCTTAAATTGTTACTATATAAGCAATCGAACAAGTACAATAAAATCAGTATTTAAACAGTACTCAGTGAACAAAGATCGTTCAGATGAGAGATTGATCCGTTTATATAGACGCACATATCGGTAGTCGAAGATATTTTCGTCTTCTATTTGTTACATATATTGTTACTAAACTATTATACCCAAAATCTCAATTATATTGGTATAAAAATGAGCGCATTTTGATTGTATATATGTAAATATGTATATGTTTATGTATGTATATGTGTATTGTATATATGTATGTATGTATGTATTGTATGTCATAATCGTGTAATCAAGTTAACAGCTCAAGTGGCTCGCACTGTAAAGCTGCTGTTGTCTGCTGCATCTTTGCCAACAATGCGATGTTAGCCAACTTGTTGTCCATTCAATCGTCTAGAGTGGGCTGCCAAGTTGTCTATGTCATATGCCTGACGTTGTCTGGTTAACGTTTATTATGTTGTTGTTGTTGTTGTTGGTTTGTTGTTGTTTTTCTTTTTATTTGCATTCGGCAAACAAACTGCGTAGCACGCACCGTGGTCAACAAGTTGTCAAATTTATGTATAAAAATCTTTCAACTTGAAAAGACATTTTATGAATTGAATTGCTTAATATATATTTTTTAGTGCATTTTCATAGAAAAAAAAGTATTAAAAGTTTGTATTGTTCAAGAAAAACGTGTTTATTTGCTTAAAGACTTTTTTTTCAATATATTTTCGTATTGGAATTACAATAAATCGTATTTAAATATGTAATATATAGGAATTCAACTAAAATTACAAATAATTTTAAGGTCAAACCGACAGAATCTGATATTTTTTCAGTGAATATAAAAAAAAAATAAAGAAAAACCGAAAAGAAATTAAAATAAAAATGTATTCATTGTCAAGCTTCTTACCGAATAGAATGCAAATAATTCTTTTTTTTTTTTTGGTCATAAATTGTAATTATTTTTTAGCTAATTATTTCAGTACAAAAAACCTTAAGAAAATAAATAAGAAACTATTAAAAAAATTAAATCTTTGTTGGCTTTACCTCAAATTTATTAATATATAAAATAAAATTCTTTTTTTTTTTTTGCTTTAAGTTGACTTTAAATTTATGCGAAACTTTAAATGTTTTTTTTTTTCAACTTTGTTTAATTTATTTAAGCAACAATTTAATTAAATTAATTTCATTTGAAAATCTTCTCTATTTTGCGCGTGTGTGTATGAGAGCTCTTTGTCGCTTGGTCGCTTGAGCGATGCTGCTTTCATAGCCTTTCAAGCTGGCCCAATTATCCAATTCTATGTTCGTATATATGCCTAATATTAACCACTGTTAGCCAGTGTTGTTGTTGTTGTTGGCTTTAATGCTTCTTTAAGCAGCTAGATAAGAGCAACAAATATTGAGATACAACATACTACCAACTACTAAAGATGAAAGAAAGAGAGTCTGTATTTGTTGTGTGTACGATTTTGTAGTAAACTCTTTCACTTCTAATAGTACAAACATACATAGATACATACATATGTATGCATAATTCTATTGGAACTTGCATATCTATCTATGTATACATAGACACATAGTATATGTATGTATGTATGTCTGTATGTATAATTTTTCTTGTTTGTCTAGCTCTCAACGAGCGGCCTCTTCTTCTAACCAAAAGGTCTTGCAAATATTGCACAAATGCATTTTGTTTAAACTACACTTGATGCGTATATGTGTGTGTGTGTGTGTTCCTGATAGATATCTAGATACATATATATGTACATATATGTATATACTAATATATAATATATCTAGTTTATACATTTAGCTGACCCTCACACTGTCTTTATAATCAAAACTCAAAGTCAAACAATTATACTATTTGTTAGGCCTTCTACTCTAATACACAATGATTGAATCCAAGTCTTAATATATTAAGTAAATTTATATTAAAAATTTGTATATTTTGCCCATTAATCACATTTTAGTTCCGGCAAAAAAAAAGGAAAAGAAAAATTTTGTAAATACTTTAAAAAATAAATACCAAAAAAATACCACGAAATAAATAATAAATACCAAAAAAATACTAAAAAAAAATAAATACAAAATAATAAACACCAAATTATACCAAAAAACACTAAAAAAATTAATACCAAAAAAAAAACACAAAAATAAATACCAAAAAAAAAAAATACCAAAAAAAATACCAAAAAGAAATACCAGAAAAATACTATAAAAAATAAATACCAAAAAATACTAAAAAAATACTAAAAAAAATACTAAAAAAAAATACTAAAAAAATACCAAATAAAATTCTGAAAAAAATTAATACCAAAAAATTACTACATAAATAAATACTAAAAAAAAATACCAGAAACAAAATAAATACCAAAAAAATACTAAAAAATAAATACCAAAAAAAAACCACAAACATAAATACCAGAAAAAATACCACAAAAATACTTTAAAAAGTAAATACCAAAAAATACCAAATACCAGAAAAATACCACAAAAATAAATTCTAAAAAAAATACTGAAACAAATTAATACCTAAAAATAACTACATAAATAAATACTAAAAAAAATAAATACCAAAAAAATACCACAAACAAAACATAATTTTTCTCTCCCAAATCTTAAACGGAAAGGTTGTGAAACATGATGAAAATATAAAGAATTTCTAAATAGAATCTCTTGAAAATGTCTTACGTCAATTTGATTTATTGCTTTTTGCGTTTTTTTTGTTGAACGAAAGCCAAAGGATCTATTTGGTATGACGTAATCGTCAGCGTCATTATGACAAAATTGCATCCGAAAAAAAAAATGCAAACACTCGTATTTAATAGACATCTCACTTAGTAACTCACTTAGTATCTTTCTCAATGCAATTTAAATAGAACTCTGTTCGGTCAGTTGGTTACCAACCTTATGATTCATACTGAATTTTCCCCAAAATAAAAACACAAAAACACAAAAATTTAATATATTTTTACTGGAAAATTTAATTTTCTTATGAATTTGTTGCTTCACCTATTGACAGTGACTCTTCAATTGAAAAATTTTTTTCAGCTAAATGCCAAATGCTCATCAAATTTATATTATTTTTTTTTTTTTTTGGTATTTTGGCGCACAAGTGTGTCTGACATAAAATAAGAAAACTCTAATAGACACACGAAGATACCCGACATTTAGCTGAAAAATTTAATACAAATATCTTTTTGCATCTTATGTGTATGCAAAGCTACGTTGGCTACGTTATCATTGTTAGCACAAAGAATTCCTAACATGTTCTAGTGTTGTATTGATGATATGGTTTGAAGCGCGGCTTCAGTCGATAGCAAAGTCTGCTGATGTGAGATGTGTTGGAGCTTTCCGCAATACCTAATACAGACATCCTGCTCAATGTTTTTTTTTTAAGTAAGGCGCAATCAAAGATATTTATCTTTTATTCAGATAAACAACTGACCTTGAGCCCGCTAAATTGATAAAAATTAATTAAATTTCAATTTGAATATAAATACTTTTGCTTTGGTAAAACAACAATTATTCTGACTGATTCTATTCGATATTGGATATTGTTGTTTGATTGCGTATTTATGAGAGCATTGGCAATATTCCAAAAAAAATTTAAATATTTGCGCGTAAACTATCTCAATATTGCACATCTACAGACCTAATTTCGTATCTCTAGCACTGAGAGACTAGTCTCTAAGAATGACGCGTTTTTAGCAAACGAATCAAGAAAATAAATACTTTTTATAAGGAGATGACAACTTTTTTCTCGTTTCATACATTTGCTCTACATTAATATACTCTTTAGCCAATTTCAATGAGAGAGTCGGGTATAACTGCCAATATAAAAGAAGGTAAGCCAACATTTGGTAAGCCTCTAAAGGGTATGTAATCTAGACGCAGTCATGCCACAGACATGTATGTAAGTACTTGTAATATATGAAAGTGATTGGAAATTTGAAATTGCATCCGGTAAATATATGTATATGTATGTACATATGTGTATATAAGAGATTTGATGTCATGGATTATGTGTAATATCCTGTAAAAGTTTTACGAAAACGTGTATATAGTACTTAAGGAAATTATTATGATAGACAAAAGTAATTTTTTTTTTTAAAGATTTTTATCTGGTTTACGCTAAATTACCATAAACATTTGCGTAGCATACTTTGCGGGTACATAACTTGCATATGTAGATAAATATGTAATTTCCGACAACGAGCTATCCTGTGTAAGCTTAATTTGTTCTGACTTTTGATTAGATTCGAAAAATATCGTAATTGTAATTATTATTGGCATTATTATGTTGATCTTTTTATCACAATATTCAATGAACTTTCATAAGAAATATTTTATAAAAGTTTTAAATGAATTAATTTATATTTTCTTACGTTATCTAGGGTATTTCATAGTCGCGAATTGTTCATAAAAATGCAAATTCAAAAAACTCAACAAAAAAAAAAAGAAAAATATTTTCAAACATTTTACGATTCAGCGATGTTGATAATGATTATAATGATGATAGGGCAATGAAAATGATGAAAATTATAATGATAATGATGATGATGATGATGATGATGTTGCGGGTGCTTTGAAATTAACAAGAATTTTTGTTGCGGCTGTTGACGGTTTTTCATCCAATTTTTGCAAACAGTTTGCGATGCATTGACGTCTGTATGTGTGTGTGTGTGTGTGTTGCTTTTTGGCCTAAACTAAAACGGCTTAGAGAACTAACCAAGCATGAAGGTACTTCATAGCTACTGATTAAATGATTTTTAGGGTTAGCTTTGCTTAACATGATTGCGCATCGACTGCGCATCGCATAAAAAAATACTGAAAAAATACTGAAAAACAAAAACAATTCCAAGGCATGCCTTGGATCACTTGGCCACGCGTACTAAACCTTGGCCAAGCGCATAGACAATTATGGCTTAAATTTTTGTTAACAAACACTTGCATGTTTGTATGTATAATATGTATTGTTTGTTGCCGTGTTAATGGCCAATTAAGCCAAGTTTGCAGCCAATTAACAGTAGCTGACTATGTAGTAGTAGCTTCAGCTAAATAATAAAACAAAAGCGTTAAATAAATAAATAAAATTTATGTATAATTAAATATTAATGAAATCAACAAAAAAAACAAAATGTTATCTTCCATTTAACCTTTATTTTGTGATCCGATCGGCATTATTTTAAATGGAAAACTTAGAGAGACTTCCAGAGCGGCAACTTATAAGAGACACACAGGGTTGCATTGAATAATATTTAAATAAATTACTTTTATTTATTTTATATTTTGTAATAAATACTTATATACTCCTATACTCATGTACTTATTTACTCATTTACTTAAGTACTCATATACTTATGGACACATATACTCATATACTGATGTACTCATATACTCCTATACTGATGTTCTCATGTACTCATATACTCATGTACTCACTTACTAATATAACTCATTTACTCATGTACTCCAATACTCATATACTCGAATACTCGTGTACGAATATACTGATATACTGATGTACTCATATACTCATACACTTATATACTCATGTACTCATATACTCATACACTTATATACTCATCTACTCACTTACTTATGTACACATATACTCATATACTCGAATTGATTCATATACTCATATACTCGAATACTCATGTACTCATATAACCCATGTACTCATATACTCATGTACTCATATAACACATATAACTCATATAACTCATGTACTCATATACTCATACACTTATATACTAATGTACTCATATACTCATTCAATTATATACTCATCTACTCACTTACTTATGTACACATATACTCATGTACTCATATGCTCATATACTCGAATTTATTCATATGTACTCATTATTCATATCATGTACTCATATAACTCATGTACTCATATACTCATGTACTCATATAACACATATAACACATATAACTCATATAACTCATGTACTCATATACTCATACACTTATATACTCATGTACTCATATACTCATTCAATTATGTATATACTCATCTACTCTCTTACGCATATACTCCTATAACTCATATACTCATGTACTCATGTACTCACTCAAGTACTCATAAATATTCAATTTCAAGTTTGTTGCCATGCGCTCTTAATGAATTTTTATTTTCCATGTCAAATTATAAAATGCTTCATTTGGCTCACACTTTAAACATTAAAGTTTAATGCAATTGTGCTATTAGCCATATTTTACAAAACAAAAATATTCAATAATTAATTCATAGATTTATTTAACGATAAAATGGAATTTTTAATTACTATTACTAGCTTGAGGTCAGTGCGAGTTTAATAAAAATTGACCAAAAAATAGGACAAAACACGAAAGACGACACTTTCTGGACTTGCTCTTTGGGCCTTCCCAGAAAATGATGTTGTTCCATGTACATACCCTCTAGATATGTTAAAGTTTCTGTAAATATTATTAAATTATTATAATTTCAAATAGATAGATTGAAAAACAATTTTATTTCAGTTTAAAATATAACAAAAAAAATATAAAACTAGCAAAATTTTGTATATCTTGTACTAGATTGGTACAGAATTCTTGGAAAAATGTTTGTTTTTGTACAATTTCTCTTCATAATTTAGGCAATTCTTTGTTTGTTTTCTAATTCTAGAAAATGTCTGTTTAAAAATGTTTTTTTTCTTTCTTTTTTTATAAATAGAATTAGTTGCCATAAAAAAAAATAAAATTAGAAAAACAATTTATTTGAACTTTCAGATTGATTTTCATGCAAAGAAACAGCAAAAAATATATTTTTTTAAAAATTAAAATTTATATTTTTTGATATATTTATTATTGTTAAATGACTTAAGATTACTTTGTCGCAAAGTATCGATACCTTGTTATTTTACATGAACGCAGCTGTACTTTTTGACTCCTTAACCTAACTTTAATTAGAAAAACAAATAAGAATTACGAACTTTTTATATATTTAAATGATTTAAGATTACTTTTGTAGACTCACTTTGTCGTGAAGTATCGATTCCTTTCCTTTTTCTTTTGAACGCAACTGTACTTTCTGTTCCGCCCTCATCTCTTTACAATCTTAACTTTAATTAGAAAAACAAATAAGAATTATGAACTTTTTATATATTTAAATGATTTACGATTACTTTTGTAGGCTTACTTTGTCATGGAAGTATCGATTCCTTTCCTTTTTCTTTTGAACGCAACTGTACTTTCTGGCTCTTTTTTTCTGTGCGTCCACTTCTCATAATCTTTACAATCTTAACTTTAATTATAAATTTAAGAATTACGAACTTTTGATATATTTATTATTCAAGAGTTTTTAAATGATTTAAAGTATCGATTCCTTTTCTTTTCTTTTTTTCATTGAACGCAACTGTACTTTTTGACACTTTTATGTTCCGCCCTAATCTCTTTACAATCTTAACTTTAATTAGATAAATAAGAATTATGAACTTTTTATATATTTAAATGATTTACGATTACTTTTGTAGGCTTACTTTGTCATGTAAGTATCGATACCTTTCCTTTTCTTTTTTTCATTGAACGCAACTGTACTGCTCTTCTCGTAAACTTAACATTTACGCATTTAGGCTTATTGACCCAATTGTTGTTACCAATTTTTGATTTTTTTGGCAAGAAAACGTTGAACGAATGACGAAAAAAGAAAAAAAAAAACTTTCTATTTCATTGAAAGGTTTCGGTTCCGGTTTTTAATGGATGCGATGCGCGCATGGATGAAGGCATCATTTTGGTTGTTTTTGTTTAAGTGATATCTGAATCGCTGAGAAAATCAATTCAAATAAAAAAAAAGACGAACAAATCAATAAACGGATTGGCGCATTTGGGTCAATGTCAAAAGCTGCGCATTGGACCGACCGACCGACTAACTTTGGCTTGAATCATAAAAATTATAATGTTGACAATACACTGCTGTCTGTCTCTCTCTCTCTCTCTCTCTCTGTGTCTTTGTGTTAACATGTTAACATGGTCATTTAAAGTTATGGCGGTAAGGCTAACAAATTTTCGTTTTATTGTTCTTTTGGTGACGCCAGCATCAAAAGCGTTTTACAACTTAATTGAAAATGTTTTGTTTTGGCCTTCTTTCAAAGATCTTTCAAAACGCTGGAAACCTTTTGATGTATTCATACAAACTTGGGCCTAAGCGAGTGTACATGTGCATGTGTGTGTGTGTGTGTAACTTTTTTTTTTGGCCTAAAGTTTTTCCTGACTTTGGACGCTTTGATTGCATACAAATTAACGGTATTCGCATTTTTGGTAGAAAGTCCACAAAAAAAAAAAACTAAAAAAACTGTTTTTAGTTTCATTTCTTTTTTTTTTTATTATTGAATTTATTTATTTGGACCGTCGGCAACTTTTACTTTTTATTTTTATTTTTTTAGCAACTTGTAAATTACACACAGACACACACACACATACATATATACACAGTCAGCGGTGTTGGCAGCTTAGCTATAGCCGCGTCCATCTGTCTGACTGTTTAAACGCGTGTATCTTAGAAACTATAAGAAATCAAAAATCTCGAATAACATGTGCAATGTCTTAACTGGCACCTTAAGATTTGTCATAGGTAATGTTGATCATAATATTGATCTACTTGTATTAATTTCATAATGATCGGATAAAAAACGCAAATGTTATAAAGCAAACAAAGCGCAAGCAGTGACATCGACATGGCTAGCAGCAGCAGCAAAAACCGACCAAGTACAGATGACTAGAGCTTCCTTACTTTTGATTTAATTTAATTATTTCTTGAAGCAAACGGATTAAAATTAAACATTTAAGAAATATGATGGATTTTTGATAGAATTCCATTTTTATTCAGGTTCCAAACTCTAAAAAAGGAAAAATATTAAATTTTTCACTTATTTGATGCTCAAGTGGTTCAAGCTACAATCTTAATCGCAAGACAAATCATAAATTTTGAGTTAGTTAGTCCAACTTTTGTTTAATGCGATCAAAAGGTTACGCAAATTATCGATACACAAACATTTAGATCTGAACATGTATAAAAAAAATAAGCTAAAATAATGTTTACTTATCAGCTGTTTCAAGCTAAACCAACCTAACCTAACCTAACAACACTGAAGAGCTTCAAAAGTGTTTTTTTTTTTTTTATTTTTTACGCGATTAACTTAAATTTATTTATCTAAATACTTGTTTATTGACACTTTTATCAGTTAGTCATTTTAATGGCTTCATTCAAGCAACTGAACTAGTTAATACAACAGCCAATCCAATAGATAATACTACAAATTTATATCTATCTATAAGCCAAAATCAACTAATTGGCTATTTTTTATGTTTTCGGGGTATTGGTAGAGGTGTTAAGAGAAAGCTCTCTCAACTTATCTTTTATGCATATTTTCTAATTCAAATACATTTTGTCACGTTCACAATAATAATACGCGACGACGGCATTGACATTCTTTATTATCTAATCGTTAAAAACAAAACAAGGAAGGAAAAAACGCGATCCAAACGTCCAAATACCCAAGAGTTACGTATGAATAAAGGAACAACGCTTGCAGCAGAAGGTCTTTGCATTGCTGCTAGCGACATCAAATGTTCACTGTTTGTTTAATAAAACTTGCAATTTTGATCCGATCATTATGAAATTGGTACTGTAGAACAATATTATAATGCCAATTAACTATATAAAATCTCAAGAGCACAGGTAAAAAATTGCACCTGTTATTTGAGATTTTTGATTTTTCTTATGTGCGCGTCATGGACATGACTAGATCGACTTATATATGTTACATATATAGCCATTAAACTATAATACCCATTTTTTTTCAGTTTACCAAATGGTACGGGGTATAAAATTAGAAAATAGAACAAACGCACACCTGTAAATAGCACAAATTTCCCATTGAATTGATTAGATGACAGATATTTGATTCTATGTTATCCATACAAATAGTAGGTCTTGTCAACACGATTTCAACACATTCAACAATTGTGAATGGATATGATATAAAAAAATGTTTGTTTTTATCAATTATTGATTGATTTTAAATGCAATTTTTATATAAAATATTCTCGATATTTATTATAAACTGACTAACATGATTGATGGACATGATTGACAAGCAGGGCACAGCCTAAACGTTGCTCAGTTTTTTTTCTACACACACCTTTCCTGTGTGTGGCTGTTAGTGCAGACTATAAAAGTGGAAATTGTCGAGCAAATACAACTTTGAAAGTTTAAAGTATTTCCAACACTTTTAGTTTTCAATCATAAATATAATCTATTTAAGAAATTAAATATAAAAAATACATTTTTTAGGAAAAACTTGGGCAATATGTGTTTAAATTTATTATTTATATCTGAAAACTTGTATAATTTCTAGCATTTTATCAATCTTTTAGATTAAGATTTCTATAATTGCACTCGGTACACAGCCTCAGGTTACTAGGTTTCCATATATACAACAAATATTGGGGAAATATCCTAAATTTCATTGATATTAATGTTGAATGTTATTTATAAATCAAATATATTTATCCTTGGTAAAGTTTTTGTTTTCCCTTTTTTTTAACTTCTTAAAATAGATAAAATAATCGTATTTACACTCTTCAAACTGATTAAAACTGTTTTAAATAACTAATTAAACAAGAAATGTTTTCATAAAATTGTAAATATTATTATCTTATCTAAATAAACTAGATATTAAATGGGTACTTAAATAAAATACAAAAATTTACTAAATTATGCAATAAAACTTAATATAAATTATATCACTTTAAATGCTATATTTATATTAATCAAGTAAAGAATTTTTAATAAATAACAGATTAGAGGTAATCGATGTTTGCAAAATATCGGAACAATCGATGATTTGTAGGCCACTATCGATGGTTTTTCACACAACTCTGGGCTTGTTGGCATCAAACATATGTATAAATTGTTATTAAGAGGCAATTTTTTGATTTTATTCCAATAATTAACTAATTCTTAATACAATTTAGGATTTCTAGTGGTGATGTTGGGCAGTGTTGTGTTGTGCTAGAAGCTGGGTAAAAATACGCTAAAATATGCTAGACTTAGGCACTTATCATACTTATGGTGCATGGCCTAAAGCAAATGCAAGAAAACGTTCAAAATCATAGAATTTTTTTATTTATTTATGAAGTGCAGAATCCGTGCATTCATGAAGGCACCTTAACAACACATATACATATATACATATTTACAAACCAAACCTCAATATAACAAGATATAAAGAATATATATTTATGAAATATCTTATTGCTGCGGGATGGTCTTTGCGAAGCCGATCCTCTTGCAAGAGCGCTGCGATGCCTAAGCAGCCTTTCGCTGTATCTGCTCGTGTGTCTACCGATCTGCTCCTCAATAGTATTCATATGGAGGTCTCTGTGAACTGTAGATCCGCGCACATACCAAGGACAGTTGGTAATCTGCGCCTGAGCGCACGATTCTGCAAAGTCTGGATACGTTTGTATGAGGATTCAAAATCATAGGATTTTTTTTTAGAAACATCGATGTTTCACTCGATCGAAATCATCGATGGACCCGCACATCGATGTTTCTGCATTCCTATAACAGATCCATTAACAGAAATAAAAACTGCAATGAAAAGATAACAGAAACTCATTAACAGAGCTCTGTTAAAAAGTTGAGAACGTAACCGAAGTTTTAGCATATTTCAGGCTAAAAATGAAAAAGTTGATAAAATTTTGGAAAATAAATTAAATATTTTGTCACATTATGAATATCAAGAAACAAATACAATAAAATTTGTATTGATGCGTGAGATAAACGTGAGTTATCGATAGTGTTATCGATATGAATGTGTTGTCTTGTACTACATCCATAGAGTAAGAAATACCTAGAGAGTGGCAAGCTCTCTCAATTTTTTCTGTTAACTAACAGTAGATCCAAATTGCCGCACATCGCTCTGTTAAGTCGAAACCCGAGAGCGGGGAGAGAGAGAATTTTACTTCGGCTGACTCTTGAATTGAATTAAACATTGCTTCGGCCGGAGAATAAGAGCTTCGGCAAAGTAAATTGTATGTACTCGGCTGACTTAGTGCTTTCACGATGTTACCCGAAAAAATGTGTGACAATGAAGTCTTCAGTTAACAGTGCGTGCGAACCTTCTACTCTATAGATTTATTACACTATGCTACATCTCTAGTATCGCATATCACTCTTAATCGTCTAATATTGAAATTAAAAAAATAAGTTTTGCTAAAATGCCAAAAGTGATTTATTTTGTAAAGTCCTAAATATTGATAATCTGATATTACAAATTGATGAAAATTCATCTTATTAAATGGAAGCATATCAATAATAACGTTCAATTTCGGGCAGAGGTCTTAGCCTATACAGACGCAGGGAATAATAACTCTTTTGAGTCAATTGCTTTCATTATCTTGGTCTATTGCGAAGGTTTTAGCATTTTCAAACCAAACCGCTAAACAAACTATAGCTTAAAACGCTATTTTGAGCATGAAAATTGATTTTAAAGTCAAAATCAGGTATTTCTTAAAGAATTTTTGATTTTACAGAATGCGCCGGCACGGTGTGTGTCTGACCTACCGGTGAAATATGTGCGCCAACTTAAGAACAAGTCATAAATATACCAATGAGATAGAAAATTGTCAAATTTAAGACTTATTAAATGAATTCATTTAAGAAAACCTATAAAAACCTATAAATTTCTTTAGTTTAATTGCATTTGAGAATAAAGCTTGTTTTTTAGCATATTTTTTAGCTTGTTTTTATACCCCGATCCATTTGAAAAAATAGTTTTGTGAACGCGTCGATCTCAGAGACTATAAGAGCTACAGTAACCAAATTTTGTAAATTTGGTTGTTGTAGTTTGCGCGCAGTACACTAATACTATTTTTTTTTCCAATTTCTCCCCAACACCCCCCTTAATCGAAAAAAAACGATTTACAGGTGCAATTTTTCACCTGTGATCTTGAGACTCAGCATAGATGATTGACATCATAATATTGATGTACTGTACTAATTTTATGTCTATCGGATGAAAATTGTAGGTTTTCTAGAGCAAACAAGTTTGTCATTGGTGTTTGCAAGGAGTTAGCAGCTACACTGAGCTCGACTAGAGCTTCCTTACTTGTTTTTTACTAGAATCTAGCTTATGCGGCAGCTCATTTCCCATATAATTTCCCAATCAATGCAAATAATCTTTTTATATCCCTTTTAATTATTGATTTGAAAGGTGAATGCCACAGAACAACTTTAAACAAGAAAATTTGATAAATAAAAGCGCGCTCTTTTAAGGAAAATGTAACTTTTTGCAAATATTTGTTCAAACAGATAACAAATTGAATGAAATTCTTTACACAATTTATGTTTAAATTGTTTAATTTATCAAGAACTTTGGTTAATGAAATTTTAGGAAATTTGTTCAATATTACTATTTGTTTCGATGAATTCAAATTATTAAACATTTTATAAAGTTTTTAGAACTTTATCTAATGAAATTTGTTCTTTTATTCATCGCTGATGTAGTTTATATTATGAAAAATGTAATATTTTGCTTAGACTAACCTTTGGATTAAAAACTTATTCATGTTATCACACATACGTTGATATGGTGACTCACTATTAGTTCCCATCTATAGAACATTGATAGCTGAACAACTTATCGTCATTTCTTTGTTATATTTTGTTATATTATTTAAGAAAATCATTCAAATACTTTAATACCCAAAATTAATGGAATTTTAATTTTTAATTTATGCAATGACACGTCTATCAAAATAGCCCAATTCTCGACATGGAATCTGTTCAATAGGGAAAATGGTGAAAATGTTGAAAATATGCGCAAATTTAGATTGTTTGTAGCAGCAGCAAGCAAACAGGTTTTTCATTTCATTTGCATTTGGTTGCATTATTAGAAAACAATTTTTAAACTTTTTTTTGGTGTTTTGCGTTTTAAAATATATTTTTTTGCTTACCTCATTATAGATTTTAGATTTTTTTTTTTTAAAGAATAAATAAACAAAATGAAAATTCTGCTTTAAATATATGTATGTATGTATGTATATAGCTGTCTGGTATAAACAATAGAACACAACAGGTAAGGAAAAAACAAAAAAAAGACGGAAAATGTTATAAATAAAAAAACACGATCCAAAATAATTTAATAACAAATCATATAGAAGAATAATAATAAATATTTAAGAGGCGATAATTGTTTTTGACCTTTAGACACACTCAGAAAATCGGGCTGAAAACAGAAAAATTTTGCAAATTTCTTCTTTTTTCTTCGAAATTTATGGATTTTCCAAGTGCGAAGTGCAAACAAACAAATTTTCATATTTTCTATACATATCGAAAACTCTTTCAATACAAATTCGCACGAAATTTGTACTGAAAACTTTAGAAAAGTTGTAATTTTCCCACATTTTACTACATAGACACTTTAAAATTCTCAAATGGTTTGAGCTACAAGCTTGATTTGTAAGGAAAATCAAAAAAATATATTTGAAATTTGTATTGAAAACTTCAATTGAAAGACTTTTCTCAGAGAAAAGTTGTAATTTTCCCACATTTTACCACATAGACACTTTAAAATTCTCAAATGGTTTAAGCTACAAGCTTGATTTGTAAGAAAAATCAAAAAAAAAATTTGAAATTTGTATTGAAAACTTCAATTGAAAGACTTTTCTCAGAGAAAAGTTGCAATTTTCCCACATTTTAGCACATAGACACTTTAAAATTCTCAAATGGTTTGAGCTACAAGCTTGATTTGTAAGGAAAATCAATCAATTTTGATACAGAAACATTTAGATTTATAAATATAGAGAAAAAAATAATTTAATTTAATTGTTTTTGACCTTTAGACATACAAAACTAAATTGGACTACGTGACTTGGCAAAAAATATTGTGGAATTTATGAATTTTCCAAGTGTTCAAGTGTAAACAAACAAAAATTTGTAATATTTACGATTCTAATTCTAGAAAATCTCTTTTTGTATTGAAAACTTCAATTGAAAGAGTTTTCTGTGGTATATCCATAGAGAAAAGTGTTAAATTTTGACGTTTCACTTGATTGAGGCTTTAAAATTCTCAACTGGTTCAAACTACAAGCTGGATTTTGACTTAGTTAGATGTTGTAGCTTTCGGAAACTATAGAAACAGATCTTTAAAAGTATATATATACACGAAATAATTCAAAACGTGTTAATTTGTTTTTGACCTTTAGACATACAGGGAAAATTGGACTGCATGACTTGGCAAAAACAAAAATTGTGGAATTTGAATGAATTTTCCAAACAAACAAAAATTTGTAATATTTACGATAAAATTCTGGAAAATCTTTTTGAAATTTTTCTTTAATTTGGTAGAAATTCTACCTAAATGACGTTAAATTTTAATTAACAGTGTTCTGTTAATTAACAGTCGACTGTTAATTGAGTCGTGTTTCGGTTATAAAAAAACAAAAAACAAAATTAAAAAAATATATTGAAAAGTTTCCCAGAAATAACAACATAAATCTATCATTATTATTGACTCATCGGCTACTGCCATATGAGATATTGATCGTCGTCAGTCTGACGACAATCATTGACAATTGACGAGACAACAAATACCCAGCACTTGTTGAGCATATTTAATTAATTTGGTTGATGCAATTTTTTCAATACAATGTACTAGTATTTGGCACAGCGAAAGCTCTGATTGCGTTGCACACTCACAATGCACAATTTTAAAGGAACCAACATAAAAAAAAACATTTTTTTTTTTAAATATAATAAATCAAATATGTTTTCTCTGCTCTCGTTGCGTTCAGCATTTACAAACAAACTCTGGTTTTAACAAAAAGTAGTTTTGTATTGTGCCCCTTTTTAGCCGCTAGGGGCGCTTTAATATTTTGAAAGAATATCAATAGAAATTATAGAAATAGATTCATTTGGAACTTGGAAACAATTGCTTTCATTAATTGTTCTAATTTTCGAACATTTTTTACATTTAATTACAAAACAAGTAAGGAAGCTCTAGTCGAGTGTGCTCGACTACGGGATACCCCGATTCAAGTGCTAGCGATGTCGACCTCGCTGCTAGCTCCTTGAAAACACCAATGACAAACATGTTTGCT
>JBANCX010000542.1:0-16276 GCA_037040065.1 Dettopsomyia nigrovittata | reverse complement strand
TTATACACTTCGATATTATTATTTTTAGCCTCTCTCACAACCTATTCCATCAAAGGTCCAAACCCAACTGACTTAACTAAGCTCTCGTCCTGTTGATCGCGTCTCTGAGCTTCATCACACGTGAATTCGCCGTCCTACGTCGTCTGCCCTTCGTTACTATCAAGACTATGGATATACTTGCGTAATATACTTGCGTTATCGATACTCAGGGATACATCGATATTATTGCTGTCTAGGAACTGCATATATGTATATATAGTTAATACGATCGATTCAATTCTCAGTCGTTAACAGGGTATCAAAAAAAAAAAAAAAATGGAAGCAAAACGTAACCTCTTCGACGTTGGCCAGCTGCATTTGTATGTGTTTACATTTAGTTGTATTCACTTTGCATAGAAGATTTAAGCAAAAGGTTACCGAGACTAACACACAGAGAGAGACAGAGAGAGAGAAAAAAAATAAAGAGAAAACTTTACACCCAAATCAATGCTAACTCTGTGGGTGGAGTGCAATCAGTATATGGTGAAAATCTAGCAACTAACGCCCATAAAAAATGCCTTGCAACTAGGTTATTAAGTGGTCTTAAAGCCGATTTTCCAAGCATTTTTCTCTATATATCTACATATGTATGTATGATTCTATGTTTGTTCCTTATTGAATTGAATTTATGCAAATCCCTTTTTCTCTGCTATCATCTAGTATATTTGCTCTGTCCACTGTCTAACCTGTAAGCCTAATCCGACCATAATTGTTCAACATTCGTTATTTAAACTGTGATTGTGACTGTGACTGTGACTGGTACAGGAATATCCTTTATATTTGTATAACTCCTGTTATTGTTTGCCTTTGGCATTTATTTATATTGGCGGTACTGCACATTAGCGTAATTATTTGTGTGTGTGTGTGTATTTGTGTCAAAAGCGTTGCCAACAACTGTCTAAACATGGCCAATAAATTATTAGCTTATCAAACTCGCATGCTGCTGCTGCTGCTATTGGCATTGGCAGCCATTGCCAAAATTATCATGCTTAACAGAATTTGAATTGTTTGGCCTAAATGCACAATGTGGTTCAATTGTAAATTCGGATTAAAGTAAACTAAAATTTGACCAGTCAATACTATTAATGATAAATATTTCAATTGTTTCAATTTTATTTGGTTATTTATTGTATTTCAGCAAAAATTCTTTTAGAATTTGAATACATTCCAATGCAGAATTCAAATTTAAATAAAAAAAGTATTAAATTAAAATATATATTTTCAATCAAGATTTAAATAATATTTATTATGAATATATTTGAAACAAAAAATGTTTAAAACGAGTGAAACAAATAAAATTTAATTTAAAAAAATATATTTGTTTTTTATATTTATTTATCTAAAAATAAATAAATACAATTTTTAACTAAAATTATAAAAAAGAAATTATTATTATTAAGTATAAATGAAATTCGTATTTAGTTTTCTCCATGATAAATTGAAAATAAATAGCGCAAAAAAAATAGAAAAAAAGTTCTTATTTCTATTTCATTTGCTTTCTGTAAAGAAAATGAAATTGGACTACTATTAATGTTTGAATGTCTATCAATTAGCAGGCATTTCAAAATTCTATTTGTATGTTTGCCTGCCGCATTAGCACGACGATTTGGTTCAATCTCTTTTTCCCTTCCCTTCTATATCCCTACATGCATATATTCACATCCAGTTCCAATATCTACATGCGAACATACATACATACATATGTATGTACGAGTTGTATGTATACGAACAGCTTCTGGGTGAAACCGAAAAAGTGACCCACATTTTGTTGTTGTTGTTTTTTTGTGTACGTTACTTTTTTGTGGATGAGTGCGAGATGTTGCGGGGGGGGGGATATGCTGACAAATTGAAATCATGACATTAACCTCGACGTCACATACAAAATCACACAGAAAGACGCACACACACACACAGACAGTCAGACACATATTTGTATGTATGGATGTGTGTAGATATCCAAGGCAACAACCACATCAACAAAATCTAAAAGATTGTTGCATACTTTCAGGCATAAAATTTATGCACAGTCGCCAGAACTATACATATGTATGTATATACGATATACGTTTGAATGGCTGTATATGTAGGTGTATGGTAGTTGTTGTTTATATATTATGCTTATGTGGGTGTATATATGTTTGTCTGTATATGTTTTTATGTGTGTACTAATATGAAATCAATAAATCGTAGGCATTCTTTTATTGCGCATTGTACCAGACCAGAAGACAAGACCAAGGCCGAACCTTGTCTTTTTCTTTTCCTTTTGTTTGGTGGTCCCTTGCAATGTTTTTATTTACTTTATTTGATTTTGCATAAAGGATGAAGACGGCGACATTGATGGCCATACAGAAATGAAGACGCCACAAAACTCATCCCCCCTGTAAAGAGACCTCAATCTACCATTCTATCGGTCTACCCAAGAAAAAAAAACTGTTACGCTTTGTGAGTTTATCAACGCATAACCACTTGAGAATAATGATGTCTGCTGGTAGCTCCCACAATTCCAAAAAATGAAGAAGAAGAAATTTATAAACAATCTGTGTTTTTTTAATACAGTAAATATTTATGTATTTATTTTATTTGTTGCCTTGACATAATGCATTTGTTTTTTCTTTTGTTGTATTTTATTTTATAGCTTGCTCTTCAATAATAACCAACTTAGGAAATTCGAAATAAATTTACTTGCAATACAAAACAAAAAATTATAAATAATAATTTTATTGATAAACTAGAAGAATAAAAGACCTCAGTCTGATGCAAGCTGATTATATATTTAGACGATAAATAGCTTATATTTATTAAAAAAAAAAAAACAATTTTTATTATATTGCAAAAGTAAGAGGATTTAATTTGAAATATAAAAGTATTGCATTTAAAAATAAATCAAGATATTTTCATAGCTTCTTTCGGTCGTAATTTGACCTTCTAAAGCAATTATTGGTTGCATGAACATCGCATAAAATAAATCAATTTTTTGGAATTTTCAAAAGTTTTTAAGAATTATTTATTTAGTAAGTTAACGCAAGAAATATTGACTTTTCGAAGAGACACTCGAATCCGTGAGCTAGCGTCTGCAGCACTTCCCATCAGGCCATGGGTATCTCCAGTATATCAGTCATACTAGTCGTAAGCTGATTATTATCTTTATATCAATCATACAACTGGTATAAACAATCCTATGCTCGTAATAAAACTTAATTTTGTATAATTTTGTATAAATAAATAATATTTATTAACTTATTAACTTATGCTGCGAACGTAACAAAATCAAAGTATTAAATAATTATCTTAATTCTTAAAATGAAATCTAAATAATCAATTTGAAAACTCTGCATACTACAAAAAATAAGCAATTAACGTCACTGACACGGTGGTGATGATCGTAAGATATACAAAAATAGAAAAATTAAGAATTAAGCAAAATAATAGAACTAATTGAAGCAACTCAAACTCTGAGGAGGAGGAATTTGCCAGCCCGACAACTGTGCCTCGACTCACAGTAAATTTAGTTTGAGATGATCGGAAAGAAGCTCGTCAAATAGGAAAGAAGAGAATATTTGTCCCGATAGATGAGGAGTGGCGCCCAGTTGCCCGTCCGGCAGCAATGCCCCAACTTATAGCGCTAGTGGTCAGAGTCGGTCCTTACGAGGTCCGCAGGAGGGATACAATTTGCTGATTAATAAAAAGGAAGGCAGTTTTCTTCAGAGAAGACTCTAAAAAGTTAATTGTAATTAACACACAATGTATTGTCGGAGCTAGAGATGGCCACGGGACAGACCTATTTGACTTTCTTTGCTAGGCCTAGGCCCGCATGAAAAAAAAACTTTTTTTTAGGCCCCAGGCAGGCATTTTTTATTTTTTTATATTGTAATTCAATTATTTTTAAAGCTGCAATTTAATTCGGAATGCATTTCATATATAAAAGTTGGGTTACAAATTAACTATTTTCATATATATAAATTATACATTGATTTATCACTATAAGTTACTTAAAAAACTTTTATAAAATTTTTGAAAATTTCGATTGATACTGATGTCAGTATATTTGCATAATTATATTCCATGATTATATTTCAGAATTCTCTACTATTTTCACCTAAGCAGCTTAGAAATTTACTCAAATTTCATTAAATTATAAATATTTAGTCAACTGATGATTTTCAGGCAATTGTCAATTTTCCCATTTTGGTTGTTGCCCATCACCCCAAAGACATTAATAGGTCTATTTCCCACAACAATTGTCCGAAATTGCAATGACGACTATCGCCACGAACATCGACACAATGGAAACTGAACTAATGTAAATTATGGAGCTTCACCCCGCTTGCATTCAATCAATATCCTTTACATATATGTAAATATATATACGATTCAACTACTATGTGTGTGTTTATGTGTATTGAATTGTCATTATTCCCTCTTGTAGTTATAGTTGGCTTGGAATCAATTATAAACTAACTACTTCTCTGTAAATAGTAACTAGTTATCGCAAGATTGCTTGAAAATAAACCGACAACATTTGCATTGGTATGTCCAACGAGGAAGTGCCTTACAGCTCCTTTTGCATTACTTTTTAGGAACTCATTATCAACTACAAATGATACAACTCGTAGTAAGTATTTGTAATGATGCCAAGTAATTCAGGGAAAGTTAGTAATTAACTTTCGAAAAATAATTTTAATTATTATTTTGCACTCAGCAAATAAAATTCCATTGACAAATAAAAGGTGCGTTCCAAAGTAAACAAGACTTGCCGGTTCAAGCCTTAAATGGCCTCTACGTCTGCATAACGCCTTCCTTTCATAGGCAAATACATTTTTCCGGAAAGGAGGAAGTCGCACGGTGCCATATTGGTGAATACGGTGAGTAGTTAATGGGTAAAATATGTTTTTTTATTTTTTTCTATAATGATGTTTTGAATGTTGGATTCTGAGCAATTTTTGGTCGTCAGTCAATTTGCGCGGAACATACGGTGCACACACCTTTCGTAAGCCCAAATGTTCGGTTGAAATGCAATAGATCGATGTTTTGGAGATGTTCAATTCCATTTCCATCAATTTCAATGATGATTTCAACTGATTTTTGATGAATTCACTGACAGTTTCGATGGAATTATCGGTGATCACGAATTTTGATTGGCCCACATGTTGATCGTTATTTATATCCTCACGACCACTTTCAAAACGTTGAAACCACTCTTGCACTCTGCTACGGGATAGGCAATCATCACCATAAACTTGTTCCATCAATTAAAACGTAAATTTTTACCAATTTTATTTAATGTTGGCTCTTTGTTTAAAGCTCATTTTCTCATAGATAACACAAAAATACTGACACTTCAAACGCAATAACTTCACTTCCAATCGATGAAGTGTCATGAAATTTTCACTGGACAATCGATAAAGATAACAGTTTCTAACGCATCAGTCGATATATTGATGGCGCCACCAGGGGGCGCTAGATTCAAAAAGTCCTTTTTACTTTGTAACGCAACTATGAAGAAAAAAAGTATTGGTTGCAAAAGAGAGCGCTCAGAGAAACTTTCGTCGGATCTTTTATTATACTACTGAACACGTTTCTAAATTTGTCTTTAACAGCATTACTTTGGAAATAGTTACCCAACTGCTTGCAAATAGTACAACTGACTACACCAAGAACATTGTGCGTATGGCAGTTGTGTGCGTGTTATGTATATGTATTTGCCTAGTAGACTATTAAATACATATCAGGTTTCTTGTTATTAACATATGATTCATATGAGAATGTTACAATAGTTCATAGTTAACTAGAAGCTGTATTTGAAATCATGTCAACATTCATAGGGATATAGGAATAAATGAAAATTCAATCAATATCTGTAACATATAAAGTACATATACTCTTGATCAGCATCAACAGCCGAGTTGATATAGCCATGTACTGTCCGTCTCTTCATCTGTATGTATAATCGCTTCGATCTCAGTGACTATAAGATTTACAGAAACTTAATTTGGTATATATCGCGCACAGTACAGAAATATTTTTTTTTGGATTTCACCTTACCACGCCCCCAAAGTGAAAAAAATGATTTCCAGGTGTAGTTTTCCACCTGTAGTCTAAAATCTCGCTGCCTATACTATCAAGCTTATGACTGATTGATCTGTTTGAAAAAAAATTAGGATACCACGCCGGCAACTCCCAAAATCAAAAAGCTCGAAAAACAAGTGTAACTTTTTACCTGTGTTTTTGAAACTCAGCGTAGGCATTTCTTATCGATATATTGATCTACTGTATCAATTTAGTAACGATCGGACTATAATTGTCAGTTTTATAAAGTAAACCAATTTGTTATTGGTCGTTGCAAAGCACTAGGAGCGACGTAGCCAGTGCAAGCAACAAAACAAAGACCGTACTTGAGCCGTTTGAATAGTTACTGCTTTTATAGTTTTTCGAGCACACTTGACTAGAGCTTCCTTACTTGTTTCTATTTACTATCGTTTAATTAAGTTGGTTTCATGTTATTTGTAAGTATAAATTTTGTAATATAATTTTGTGGAAAGGAATACACATCAAATTAAAGTAAACAGATGATGACAAAAGGATTATTTTTATATATATATTTATTCGTACACACATGTGTAAATCATTTTTATTACAATTTATCAAAAGAAAATCATTAAAAATGCAAGACGAAAAAAAAAAAACATTTATTGGGCTCATAAACATACAATTTTTGTTAAGGCCAAACATCTGTTTAACTTTTATTACATTCCTTCTTTTAGAGAAGTATTAGAAAATTTAGAGAAAGTTCTTTTCCAAATCCTTATGATACAAATGTTTGTGTGTGGAAACTAAGTCTCTCAGACCATAATGCAAGTTTAATTTCCACTCCGCAGCAAAAAAAAAAAAAAGGGCTCAATAAATTACAAAACAATATTTTTGCCTTTTTTATAAGCTTAAGTATGCTTCGTATAAACATAGTTAGATATATATATATATATATATACATATATGTATGTGTGTGTGTGTGTGTATGTGGGTGTGGATGTTTAAGTATTTACTCATTGGGTGGAAAATGTAAAATTGTCGGAGAGCAGCTGTTGACTGATGCCCAAACCGGGCGGCTATGACCAAAGCTCGGTTGGGCCTGTATATTTCGGGAAGATAAAGTACACTTCTGTGATAAATATAACAACAAGTACCCAGAGCACGCACAAGCCGTTGCCCATAAGGCTGCATCCAAATTTGATTCTGGCAACAACTACTACTCTCGTACCGGGTAGAATGAAATTGGGATATAGTAGCTTTGGACTGGCTGGGAAAAACTGACTGTTGGATCCGGTATGGCAGCTGTTATAATGACGCCAACGATACATCATCGCAAATGCTAAACATTTTTGGTAGCGCCGAGTGTCGAGTGCCAAATACCGAGTGCGATGCTCAGAGCGACGTCAACAGCTGTTACCGCTGATGAATCCTTTGGGTCCGGTTCGCTCTTCCCCAAACACTATACGGTCTCTCTCTCTCTCTCTCTCTCTCTCTGCTTGGCCTAATATTTCAATATTTCGCACATAAAAGGCGTAAGTTATTTTTCATATTTCTCTTCTCTTTAGGGGTCCGTTGTCAATGCATCGTATCCGGCCAGCTCTGTCGGTACTGCCACCGTTTTCCATACCATGCACACCGTTCTTTTTGTTTTTTTGGCTAATTTCCTCAAATAAATCTAAAAATTCTGAAATACACAACCATACGAATATATACCAAGCGGGTAGAGCATCATAATTAACTATCATAGAATATGCAAGGCACGCGTTTCGGATTCTATGTTCGTCCCTGTCGACGTTTCTTCTCTGTCTTCTGGGTGCTCTGTATTCAAGGCAATTTTCCAAAGTATTGCCATTTGTTTGTTGCCTAGAGTTGTTTTAAATGTTTGTTCCTTTGTTTTCAGTTTCCATTAACATTTATGAGTTTCTTTTTCCTATGATACCCTCTAAAAACTAGGCATGTTGTCTATGCGATTGTCTTTAGTTTTGAAAAATCTCGTGCTGCCTACACAAAAAGAATTTATTTAAAATACAAATATTTACATTTCGTATCTTATAGATAAACTTATTTTGATCTTTTATCAATTTCAGGGTATCTGCCTATTGAATATACCTTGTCAATACATTTTTCTGGGTTTTAATTTGCTGTACGTGCTTTTCATGTTTGGAAAAAGTATTGAAAAAACTATTTTCATTTCCCAAACACAAATTGAATCTTAAACTCACATATTGCCATCGACTGGACCATGAGAAAAGAGTTAAAAAAAAGGTTAAAAGCAAGCATTTATAAGTAGGAAATGCAAACAATAATAATCAATTTCAAGAAAACATTTAATATAATCCCTTTCAGATACAAAAAACTTATGCACCAATATGCTATATATCAAAATATTCCATAAATCAAAATTTTTTTAAGGGTCATTGTAAGAATTAAAAAAAAATTAACAACCAAATAATTTTTAATATTCATTAAATTTAACAACTCAAATTTGAAAACACTTGAACTCTCCATTTCATTAACATACTTTCGAAAACCGGCTTTGGCTTATCAGTTTTTTTAAATCCATTTTAATTTTTAAGTAAGTTGTTAAGTCAACTTAGTGACGTCAGGTCAAAATTAATTATCTAATAACACTATCTACATATGATATACATACATATGTAGATACAAATCTTATTATATCCTATTCTTTATTATTATTATTTTATTCGAAGAATTTGGTTTTATTTTTATTATTGTTTGACGACAATATTGTTTATTCATATTCTATTCTTAAATTATATTTGATATCTTGATGCCAAGAGACCGATTGCATCATTCTTTGAGAGAGAGAGAGAGAGAGAGAGAACTGGAACTGTCGCGCGCAGGAAATAGTTTTATTTCGCTCTTTGAATACCAGGGATCCCACATAGACATATTTAAAATTATTTTATTTACAAGTATATCACTTAAAAAATGAACATAGGTCATATATAAAAAGTTATTATTATCATTTTTTGCGATGTTTTCAAACATTTTATTTAATTTTTTCAAAATAAATGATTTTATCGTATTAGATGTTTAAAGAGAATATTAATCAGCAATCCCAAAGACATTAAATTTTGGCTATGTTTAGTAAAGAATAATTAAAATTACATTTAAATTTACAGGAAATTTTATACTTCAGTCAGCTGTTCAACAACTGACTCAAAACGTCACTTTCTAAGAATTTACTCAGCATAAAAAATAAATTTATAGCAATAATATTGTCCACTATGACGTCCAAGCCCCTATCCATATGATAACTCAACTAGTATATAGGAGAGGATACCGGCTAACATATTCAGCATCTTAATAACTTTCGAATTTGAGAAGTCGCAATATTATTTAGTGCAAATGTTTTGACAAGCTCGATAAAGAGAAGATATTAATTTATGAAGATATTACTAATCAATTTTATATTTGACATCGCGCAATTTAAATATTCAATAATGTGAGCTCATAATATTAATTAATTGTTCAAGTTTAGTTAGACTCTTGTTGACAAAACAAAGTCGGTCAAAATAAATAAATAAATAAAATACGGGTTAGTGTAAACTAAATATAAAACAAGTCTTTCAACATATGAACTGTTTAGTAAACAATAACAATTCAGCTCTAAAAGTTTATGAATGAAACATAATCTAATAACAAAATACATATTAAATTACGATATTGAAATTTACATTAAAAATATTTAATTCTATGGAAAATGCTCCAGATTTTTCAATTCACAGCCATGACTTTTTATGGTTAATAATTGGAAATATTTGTGGCCAACATTATTCACAAATTGGCAATTGTCATAGGACAAGCTACCATTATCACTTTGAACAAAATTTTCAAGCATTTGTATTAAATTCTTAGAAATTATTTTCTCATCATCACGCAGTGGTTCATGTACAGGATTTTCAAAAATTAGAAAATAATCATCTCCATGTGCAGTGCCTATAAATGATATTATATTAATTTATATTGTTTATATTAACAGGTTTAAATACCAAATAATATATTACCAAAGTTAATGTCATTGCGGCTTGACATTCCGTGCCCGATTCCATTCTCAGCTGGATTATCATAGACATATGCATAAACAGGACCCTTTCCGTGTCTACGATGCATATCAACGGAGAGTTGAGCTCCATCCTTAAATAACACATCTGTGAACATCCGAATGATGTCTTTATAATTATTCATCGTAAAATTCTTATTTCCCATATATCTCTGTCTCAGATCTCGGGAATAATCGTCCATTTCAGCAATTGTCTTTGTTGAATCCCGATAGAAGAAGAAATGCGGTGCAAGCTCAAACCAGCGACTGTTTAGCTCTTCAATGAGTTCCCTTCCATCCGACTGTTTAGCCAGCAAGGCGGCATTATAGACACCATCCTCTTGAGTGTAACTGACCAGCCAAGGAACATCGGAAATGCGACCACTTTCAATGATATCGATTGGTCGTTGGGTCAGGAATGGTTCAGCTGCATCGGCAGGTTCAATAGCAACACCAAAGGGAGTAAACGGTACATAGTCAAAGATCAGAAAATGTCGCATAGCTTTCGTAATTTCATTTGCATCCTTTGTTTTCAAACAGTTCTTAAGTTTGGTTGAGTTGTTAACCAATCCACAACCCATAATGCGACCTAGCTCAAAGGCCCGTCGCCGTTCACCTTGCTGTGTTATCCAAGGGTTAAGTGCATTTCCACTAAAAGATATAGCTACCTTGGCCAACTGCTTGAAGTCCTCGTGTAACAGATGTAAATGTACAGAAGATCCTCCAGCGGAGAAGCCTACAACAAGTATATTCTCTGATTCTCCACCAAAGCTTTGAATATTTTGCTTAATCCATTTCAATGCCAGACGCTGATCTTTTAGTCCAAGATTACCCGGTAATTCGGTATCGCCGGTGGATAGAAAACCCATAGCACCCAATCGATAGGTGATCTTCACCACAATAGCCTTTCCACTTCTCATTAAATTCTCATGGCCATTTTCGTTTGCTCCACTAAACATAAAGGCGCCCCCGTGGATTAGCAGTATCACCGGAAATGTTTTGCGACTGGAGCTTTTTGGCTTATAGATATTGACGGTTAGGCAATCTTCTTGACCCAGAAGCTTGTCTGGCTTATCAATAAACTGATTCCATTGAATACACTGAACAGGCAGCTCTGTAGCATTAAAGGTATTATTCCATACTTGAGTGTAGGGTTTGGGTAACTCGAAACGATGCTCACCCAAAGGTGGTGCCGCATATGGTATTGATTCGTAGCTATAATAATCTCCACGATCACGTCCACGTAACTTTCCATTCGGTATTTCTACTATTAGTGGATTCGCTAAAACAACTGATGCTCCTAGGTATAAGATTACGGACAATAATCCGCGTTTTAATAAATAATTCATGATCTTCGCACAACCGAATCTTAATCGATACTGATCCCGGCAGAGGCAAGCATTTGACTTTATATATACAGATAGATGTACGCTTTCCATTCAGAGCTTCGTTCTTTTTAAAGTCATTTAAAAGTGTATTGAGATTGAAAACATGTTTGCAAAAGTTTGTTCTCTTGCGCCCCGCTGAGAATTTTTGATAATCAAATTTTTTAAATATGACAGTTGCCTAATCAATTCTTATCACTGCTCGATTCAATACAACTTATCTATAGCAACTATTTTGTTTATTGTAGTATTATAGTACTTCATATTATACTAGAAAAATCTGTGGAGAAAAAAAATTAAGAATTTGTTTTTCAAAACACCGCTTAAAAGTATGTTTCGAAATGAATTGTCAAGATTCAAAGAAACACCTAAAAGTATGCATTAAAAACGTACAACAGTTCCTTAGCCAATAAGTAGTTTTTTATTCCCCGATTCATTTAAAATGATAAGGGTTATAATAGTTTTGTGACGATGTATGTAACAGGCATAAGGAGACATCTCCGACCCCATAAAGTATATACATTCTTGATCAGCATCAACAGCCGAGTCGCTTTAGCCATGTCCGTCTGTCCGTCTGTCCGCCCGTTCGTCTGTCCGTCCGTCCGTCCGTCTGTCCGTCCGTCTGTACGTCCGTCTGTCCGTCCGTCTGTCCGTCTGTATGTATGAACGCGTCGATCTCAGAGACTATAAGAGCTACAGTAACCAAATTTGGTATCCTGGTCCGAATACTGTACGCGCAACATTAATAATAATAATTAATAATTACTTATTAATAATAACTAATAATTTTTTTTTAAATTTCATCCCAACACCCCCCTCATAAGAAAAAAACGATTCACAGGTGCAACTTCCCACCTATTGTCATGAAACTCGAAATGTATACTAATGAGCTTAAAACTAATCGATCTGCATCAAAAAGTTTTGGATGCCACGCCCACAACTCCCACAATCGAGACCTGACCCCCTGTAAAAGTGATATTTGAAAGGTGCTATCTCGAGAACTATAAAAGCTAGAGACCCGAAATTTGGTATTTATTTATTTCCAAATTCCCCCCACCAGGATAGGCGCTAACAGCGACGACTACAGATGCACTTACAATCCTATGACCTTGAAACTCGGCATGGATGATAATATTACAATTTATCTAATGTACTAATATGACATCAATAGGATCAAAAACAAACATTTTATATGCAATCAAGTTTGAAATTGCTGATTTTCACATATTTCAATCTCAGCAATGACAGGTGTAATTACCACCTATAGTCTTCAAACTCGGTACATACACAATTGAGATTACGACCAATCAATCTGCATTAAAAAATTTTGGCTGCCACGGCCACAACGCCAGAAATTTAAAACGTGAATAAAAGGTTTATTATCAACAATTTAAAATTTTTTTTTTTGCTCCAGGTATTCTTTACAAGTTCATGAACCTAACCTCTGAAAATCATCACACGCGCACGTGTTTATATATATGTATATACGCATCTATGCGCACATGTATACACACACATGCAAATGCGTACGCACAGACGCATGCGGATTCGTTGCTGCTGATGACTCATCATGGTCAACGGAGCGCTAGATTTCAATTGTTATTGTTTTCATTTCGTATGTATGTATTTGTACATGTATGTGTGATAAACATATGTTTCGAAAAATCGATAACTTGATACGTTTGTCGAAACTAATATATTTGAAATAATTGAAGATCATTTTATTTATTTACTTACAATTTGGGTAATAAATTTATAAAATCATTATTTTTTAAAGCTGTTGTTATGTTTGTTGTATTCATTATTTGCATTTAATAATCAGTTTATGTAAGTCAGCTTACGCGCATAATCGATGTGTGATAGGCGATGTCTATTCAAATAACACAGCAGCCAAATATTTTACTTGTGATCTGAGATTGGCATCATAATATTGATGTACTGTATCTAGCGGATTAGAATTGTAGGTTTTCTAGAGCATACAAGTTTTTCATTGATGTCTGCAAGGAGCTAGCAGCGAGGTCGACATCGTTAGCACTTGGATCAGGGTATCTCGTAGTCGAGCACACTCGACTAGAGCTTCCTTACTTGTTCTAATTAATATTTATTTATAAAAACGTTTTTTAAAGTTAGTTTTAAGTAGCTTATTTTTCTTACTACTATCAGCACTATTTAGTATTTTTTATAATTTATTTTAACAAGTCAAATCGTCATTGAAAATAGCAATTATGAAAGTATGGGACTTGGATTTTCTTTTTCAAAGGTCGCTTGAGGCAGCTCATCAACTTCCAACAATTTGCAAGTTGAACGCATTATATGAACCAATTGAAATTGTTTTTGGCCAACATTGTCTCGGAATTCGCAATTGTCATAGACTAATTTTCTGTTTTCCGCGAAACCCTCCAACATTTTCACCATCTTCCATTGAACGACTCTCTCGTCAATACGCAATGGCATACGGTATCGGTTAGCAAATATCATATAGAAATCATCTCCATGCCCCGTACCTAATAAAATAGTGGAAAATTATTAAAGATCAATATAATCGAAGGAAGAACCGATTTATACCCAAAGAAACATCTTCACGCTGTGATAACATTTGTTGCAGACTACGATCAGCAGCATTTTCATACACATATGAGTAAATGGGACTCTTTCCATATTTGCGGTGCATATCGAGGCCCGTGAGAGTACGATTCTTGAAGTTAACATCGGTTACCATGCGCTGCATATCCCAGTAGCTATTCAAGCTGAAGTTTTTATTTCCCAAATAGTGTTGTCTCAGATCACGGGAATGGTCATCCATTTCATCGACTGTCCGAAAAGAGTGGCGATAGGTGAAGAAATGGGGCGCCAATTCATACCATCGAGTATTAAGTTCTTCTATCGCTATTTTTCCATTAGGCCGATGCTGTAGCAAGAGGGCAGCACAGTAAATACCATCTTCTGTGGTATATGATAATGCCCAAGGAACTTGCGCATATTTTCCACTTTTCATAATATCAATAGGAAGTTCGGTAAGGAAGGGATCTTCCGCATCTGCTGGTTCCAAAACTGGTCCGAATGGTGTAAAGGGTATATATTCAAAGGACAAGAAAAAGCGAAAAGTACCAGCTACCAACTCAGCATCCTTTGACTTTAAACAAGTTTTTAGCTCCATTGAATCATTCAATAGGCCACATCCTGCAATTCGACCAACTTCAAATGATCGATCGCGCTGACTTGGCTGCACAGCCCAGTCGTTTAAGGCGTTGGAACTGAATAGAAAAGCTCCTTTAATCACTTGTTCCATATCCTGATGCAATAACTGAAAATGAACTGAAGCAGCTCCCGATGAGTAGCCAATAAGAACTATATTATCTGGGTCTCCTCCAAAACGAGCAATGTTCTCCTTAATCCAGAACAGGGCCAACCGCTGATCCTTCAGTCCTAGATTTCCCGGCAATATTTTATCACCAGTATTAAGGAAACCCAATACTCCAAGCCTGTGGTTAATCTTTACCACAATAACATTCCCACCGTCCATCACAGGTTCCACTCCGTCTTCAACAGAGCCACCAAATGAAAATCCTCCTCCAAATATATTCGCAACAACTGGAAATATGTTACGGCTCGCATTCTTTGGCTTAAACACACTAACTGTCAGACAATCTTCAGTTCCCGATAATTTATTCTTTTTTCTTAAAAACTGACTCCATTGTAGACACAACTCTGCCGGTTTGGTAGCATCAAAAATACCATTCCATTTGCGATTGTATGGCTTTGGTGCCTCAAAACGCAACTCCCCCACAGGTGGCTCTGCATATGGTATCGACTCGTAGCTATAATAGGTCCCATCATCATGTCCTCGCAACTTACCATGTCGTAGCCTTACAACAAGTGGATCTAGAACCGCAAATCCTTCAACTAATAGCAGACATAGTAGGCCCGTCTGAAATATAATATTATTCATGACTTCTACTCTATCGCGTCTGAATCGATACTGTTAACGACTAAGGTAAGCTTTAACGAATTTATTGAGTTTTGGTCTAAAAACATTGTTCCAATTTTAACACTAATCATAAATAAAGCGATAAAAATTCATGGAAATTCATAATATTGGAAACAAAGGTCTTTGTTGACCCTTTGTTGTTCATTTAAAATATAATAAATTATGAGTATGCTTTGCGATTTTCCGTCATTATAAAGAAGTCAAAGTTTACTAGTGTTTAAAGCGTGTTAAAAAATATATAATTTATCATTAAAATTCATATATTATGTATGTACATATATTCATAGTAGATCGTGAATATCATGATGACTGAGTCTAATAATGTCAACAGTTTATATATCAGTTTTACCTAAAATAGTTTCTACTACTGGATCAATTATATTTCGAATCTACTCTTTTAGTTTTTATCGCCTCCGTAAAGTGTTTCCTCTGAGTTTTTTGTATTTCTGGCTTATACTTTGTCAATATAATCCATTTGTATAAGTTCTTATAAAATAAAAATAAAAAATAATGTATTAAATGATTTTAATATGCGTCAACAGAACTACAAAAATGAAAAATTTTAAGAATTTAAAGAAACAAATAATAATCTGATCAAAAAACCCAAAAAAACTAGATATGTACTTTTATACTTGACTGTTATAATTTCTAACTGGAAAAGTAAATCAAAAATTGTGACGTTCACCAATCGAAGAGGTACCTGTAACGGTGTCAGTCTAAATGGTAGACTAATCAGTCCCTATCCGGCACACAAATATCTTGGTGTCACCC
>JBANCX010000539.1:0-15787 GCA_037040065.1 Dettopsomyia nigrovittata | reverse complement strand
AACCATGTTATAAACAATCTCAGTAAGTCTTATCGAAATCGGACAACTACATCTGACAGTTCCTATAGAAACAATCAACCTAAATTAAGTTTTTTATGGATAACTTCTTTGTTTTTCAAGCGATTTCAATCAAATTAAGATATTATAAGCTTAACCATGTTATAAACAATCTCAGTAAGTCTTATCGAAATCGGACAACTACATCTGACAGTTCCTATAGAAACAATCATCCTAAATTAAGTTTTTTATGGATAACTTTTTTGTTTTTCAAGCGATTTCAATGAAAATCGGGAATTAGAAGTCTAACTTTGATGTAAACATTGTATTAAAGTTTCATTTTAATCGGACAACTATATCATATAGTTCCTATAGAAATAATCGTTCCAAAATCAATTTTTATGGATAATTCGTTTTGTTTTTGCAAGCGATTCAAATGAAAATTCAGTAATTATAACTTTAGATATTAAAAAACTGAATAATTTAATATGAAAATTGAACTACTTTATTATATATACATATGTATGTAGGAACAATCGGTTTGATTTGCAAATGGTTAATAATAGCTTAAGAAAAATGTATTTAATTGTTGTTACAATTACAATTGCAATTATAATTACAAACAATTGTTGCATTATATATGTATAGAGTCGTACTATATATCCGTACTATGTACCTATCCAGTTCAAACTGTCTTACTGTCTGTCATGAACCTAACCTCAAACCTTAATGCCCAATACCGTGTGTATTTCAACAGATTTTCTTACTCTGTTTGCGTTGAGTCATTTGGTTTCTTTACTAAAATAGGGTTTATAACATTTGTAAAAATTCTCAAACATTTTTTTTTGTTTTTACATTTTTGATGAGTTCACAACAATTACGATTCTCAAGAGAGAGAATGAGGGAGAGAGAGACCCCATTCATAGTTAGTACAATAATAAAATAATAGTTATTTATATATGACGGGGGAAGAGACCTACTAAAAATAGAACAAATCTAGGCTAGACCCCCTACAAATTGCCGGTAATTAACAGAATTTGTCATCATCATCATCACGTCGAAAGAGGGAGAGAGAGAATGGGACATATATAGGGCGTTATGCGTAACCCCAATAATATACTTATATCAAAAAAATTTCCACAACTCTGATGTCAGAATAACAATTATTATTATCATTGATAATCTACTCTCTTGTAGGAGGGGACATATTATCAAATAATTCCCGATAGACAATCAATATTTGGTAAATTTAAAAACCCATTTTCAATACTATCGATAATTTATTGATTAGATAATCGTATCATATCATATATACTATAGAATACTAGACATTATACTATATATGTCTATATATCTATGGAATCTATTAATATTATATGATTAAACAAAGAAAAGTGTTATCTTTTCGCTCACTCGCTCTCTCTGTCTAAATAATCAACCCTTTGCGTCTATCATTCGTGAGTAATTTGTTCAATGACTGGCCTTCAACGAAAATAATACAAAAAATTAATTGAAATTTTGGATGGAAATGGGGTATATTAGGTTTGTGACAACTGTCCGTCTGTCCGCCTGTATGTAGTATGAATGCGTCGATCTCAGAGACTATAAGAGGCTACAGTAACCATATTTGGTATCATAGTTGGTGTAGTTCGCGCGCAGTACACAAATATTATATTTTTTGGGATTTCCCTCCACCGCCCCTTCAAATCGAAAATAACGATTTTCAGGCGCAATTTTCCACCTGTTCTCATGAAACTCGGAATGTATACTAATAAGTGAACAACTGATCAAACTGCATCAAAAAATTTTGGATGTCACGCCCACAACGCCCAAAATATTAAAAAAATGCAAATAACAGGTGTAATTTTTTACCTGTGTTCTTGAGGCTCAGCATAGGTGATTGACATCATAATATTGATGTATTTTACCAATTTTATCAAAATCGGATCGAAATTGTAGGTTTTCTAGAGCAAACATGTTTGTCATTGGTCTTTTTCAAGGAGCTCGCACTTGGTTCGGGGTATCTAATAGTCGAGCACACTCGACTAGAGCTTCCTTACTTGTTTTCACTTGAATTCGTTGACGATTTGATGAATAATAATAATAAATATAATCGATTAGTTAGTTAGTTAGTTAGTTAATTAGTTATGGGATTAGTACTTGAGAATTTTTCTAATTTAGTTTTAAAATTTCCATTTCCTTCAATCGATAATTATTTCATGTATCTCATTCAATCAAATGGATTTGCTCTGAATTTCAGAATATTTTAGAATTTTTCTTGTAAGAAATCTTAATAAATATCGTAATTCTCATTATTAGATATGTAAATAACTTCCAATTGTTTGTATTGTCTCTCTTTCTCTCTGTCTATTATTATTTCTCATGCTTAAATAATTATGAGATTTTATTCAGAATATTGAATAGATCAAAGTTAATAGGTTTTGTAGACGTTTCTCTTCTTTTTTTTCATCATTGTTTTCGCGTGCAAAGTTTTTGTTTTGTTTTTTTCACAAGGTTCATAATACTCTCGTACTAGAAACACAAAAACGAACTTTGAACCACTGAAAAATATCGATTTATTTGTTATTTTTTTGATATATTTTACTTTTAGAAAATATCTGAATCTCTTTAAAGATGAAATGTTCGTTTAAAAGCTTTTCATGTTTTTATTATAACATTATTTCTATTTATTTTAAACATAATAATATTCAGAGAAACTTATTAACTAGATTTTGACAGCTCGAGATCATCTAATTATCAGAGGATAGACGTAATTTCATGTCTTTTCTGAGGAACTTTAGAAATACTCTTTGTTTCCTATGGATATGCGTCGTGCGACTTTGAGTATCCGATACGACGCCAATTGATAACAGAGGAGGCTACCCGGCTCAGAGGAGACTGAGCTAGTACCTAGGGTGATAAGGCTTTGTTTCCATAGTCCTCCCAGAAATTCTCCTTTTGTCAAAACCCAAACTGATTTGGGGATCACTTACTCCAAGATGATGATGGAATTCACCCCAAAAAACACAAACTGAGCTCTCTCTTTATCACTTTTATCAAACTATTGACGTTTTTTCTTGTCCAAAATTCTTTTCTGAGGAACTTACTTTTTGCGTCCTATGGAATACTTTGAGTATCCGATACGATACGTCAATTGAGGAGGAGACTGAGCTAGTACCAAGGGTGACAAGGCGCTGCTCTTTCCTTGTTTCCATAGTCCTAGTCTCCCCTTTCTCATGGGTTATCATCTTTATCACTTTTGTCTTTTCGGTGTAACCAAACAAATAGAAAATATGAAAAAATATATATTTGTTAAAATAATATCGATATGTAATATCCTCCTCTCGGGAGCTTAGGGCCTCTACTATTAAGTTTCTCCACACTGTGCTGTGCAGTCGGCTTTGCCAGCTGATGTTGTGCCGGGTTAAGCTCAATTCTTTGTTGTTCGACGGCAGGTGCCCAACTTTCCTGCTACCCTGGGGATTCCATCCTGATGGGACTACCGTGTTGGGTGAGATTTCCGTAGCGCGTGTCCCATCCAACTCCATTGATTTGATATTTTCAGTTGATTGGGTGATTAGCCCCCGACGCAGTCTATACCAGAGGTTGGAAGGGCCACCAAAATGTTTCATGGTTCTATTTCTTGCTAGAGAAATAGTAGAAAAGCTGTGAAATCGCCGAAAAGATGCCACAAAGATCCGTGTCTCTTTCTTGGCGCCGTTGCGTAGGACTCGAACCCCAACCCAGTGTTCTATCCACTACCTGGCAAAATATTGCGATATAAATACATATATGTCGGAAAGCCATTATTTATACCCTTGTCCATACACTTCTCGGGTTTCAAATGCAGCGAGTCTCTGTCGAAACACACGTGCTTGCTTTTGCACAGCTTCCAACAGAGAGAGAGAGAGAGAGCCTTGCCAGAGCCACGCTCAATATACAGCGTTACCACAATACTATATCCCATTCAACCCATATTATGCAACACTGTCTTTATACGACACTAACCTTCATTCTATCGATATCACCGAACTCAGTATTAAGGCGCCAGTTACCAGTTGGACGTGGTCAAAGGAGTGGAAGTCAGCGAATTTTCCAGTTCCTTCTAGTTTTTTATGCCGCAGCGCTTTCAGCAAGAGGGAGAAATGCGTGTTTCCAATTCAGTGGTCTAACAAAGAGTGCAAAAAGCTTTCTTGACAGGAACTATGTATGCTTCACTAAGACTAAGAGCTGCGCTTTTGATCCCGTTACTGAGCGCGAGAGAGTATTCGTATTGTGCTTTAGATCCCGTTGCTGAGCGCGAGAGTGCGAGAGTATGTCCACGAGCGATGCGTGAGCATCGGTGGTACAGTGGACAGGGTAGGATGCTCTATGTAACTCGCGCAACTCATTAACTCTCCTCCGACATATTTTGATATTTTCATACATATGTATGTGATCAACAATCATCTCCTATTGTATTTGTAGCATTTACTCAAATTCTCTTTTGTTTGTTGTTCTTCTTTAGATTGCTTTTTCTTCTTCTTCATCTTTATAATAATAATCTTTTGTTGTTTGTTGATTAGATTAGCAAATGTCAACAGCAATTTGGCGATAACAAACGACAAAAAAAAAAGAAAGAAAGAAAGAAAGAAGGCAAAGAATTGAATTAGACGTTCAACATTACCCGTCTCCCTATGCTCCCCATGCTCCCAATTCTCTCTTTTATTATTGTTTTTTCTTCTTTCATTTATATATTTTATCTCTAGATTTGTTTTATTTTTATTTGCAGTTTGTGATAAAAAGGCAACAACAAAATAATGTTTATTAATAGAACAATTTAGGGAAAAAACAGAGAAAAAACAAACGAAAAGTTTTGAATGGATTGTACACACACACACACACACACACACACACACATAGTTATAAAGTGAAGTGTGTGTGTGTGCGTGTGTGTGTGATAAAGTATGTTAGAGTGTCGTAGGGAGGAGAGCGGGCGGGCTTGGCGGGCAGACAGGGTTGTGTCTCAGTGCAATAAAAAAAACAAAAAAATTTTTTTATTTTTACGACCCAGATTAGATATATGTATGTATGTATGTATGCCGCGCTCCCTTCCCTGCACAATTTCCTATTATTAAACGTATCTCTCTCTCTGTCTCTCTCTCTGTGTGTGTCTTGCTATCTCTGTTTAGCGTGAATTGCAGCTGCGCAGTTTTTTTATAGTTTCATTTCGTTTGTTTCCTTTCAACGCAGTTAATTTCTCGAAACGAATTTCAATTCATAAATTGCATAAAAATAGACGAAAGTCTCCACTGTTAGAGAGTGAGAGAGAGCGAAGCGAAGAGAAGAGAGTGGCACGCTGCTGGAACAAATTGAGAAAAATCGCTCAAAAGGCAACAACAACAACAACAGTGAACAGTGAACAGTGTTGTAAAGCCATCAAAAGTTCAATGTACACACAATGCTCCTCTCTTCATCATCTTCTGTTTCATTAACGTTGTCTTCTTCTAGCTCTCTCTCGCTCTCTGTCTGGCTGTCTTTCTTTCTTTCTTTTCTTTTCATTTTTTTGGAGCCATTTTTCGCAATGTTATGTGAAAATTTGCATGTGCTTGATTGCTTATCGGAGAGAGAGAGGGGCTCTATATATAGATATATATATATCTGTTTGCTGACCAAGTTCAACACATGCCAACTCTAGTGCTATCTCACTCTCTCTTTTCTTCTGTTTTTGTATCGTTTTTTCATTGCTGGCGTCTTGTATTACGCTGATTTCTTGTAATTGGAGTGAAAAAAAAAACAGAAAAAAAAACAGAAAAAAAACAACATTTTTTATACACTGCAATAAATTTGGGGTAAAGAACGACTTTAGAATTTATGTAAAAATGTGTTTTTTTCATATTTTTCCTATTTATATCTGTGGTGCTGTCTCTTCGATCTGTGAGCTATAACAGCTAAAAAACGTTAAAAATTTTCGATATTTACATAATTTTGTATCAAATGTTTAACGAAAAAATCAAATAACTTTTGCATTCCACAATCTATGACCTTGAGCTATAAACATTACAATTAAAGAATATATTATTTAACTAGATAACAAATATTATAATGATTGAATGAAAAACACAAAAGTTATAAGAGAAATGAAAACAACTTTTCGATATTTACATAATTTTGTATCAAATGTTTAACGAAAAAATCAAATAACTTTTGCATACTACAATCTATGACCTTGAGCTATAAACGTTACAATTAAAGAATATATTATTTAACTAGATAACAAATATTTAAATGATTGAATGAAAAGCACAAAAGTTATAAGAGAAAAGAAAACAACTTTTTGTGAGAACACAACGATCAACGCTACATTTTGATAAGTTAGTGTTTCAAGCAAGTTGTATTTAAGGCTAAAATCAATTTTATTCATAATTTTGTTCTAAATAATTATAATTTATTTATTTATTTATTTATTTCATTTTTTTTGTGCTGAGTGCAGATTGAAGCTGACGCTGCAAGAAACTAGAAAATAAAAATCATTCGAAACCTACCCAAAAAAAAGGCAAAAAAAAAGTCAACAATTTTGCTGACTGCCGTCAAAACAGCTGTAAAAACAGCTGCGGCATTAAAAAAATAATAATAATATTAATAAAAATAAAAAATAAAAAATAAAATACAAAAAAAACATCTTCACACACACACACACACACACACACTTGAAATCAAATGAATTATAAATGATGAAATGCGCAAAAAATTGAAAGAAAATGCGCAATGCAAATGTCATAATACAAAAATAAATAATTAACAAATGTTAGATAAAAAACAATTTAATAAAAAATGAAATGAAATTTTAAAAACTTGTGCAAATCCGACTCGAAACATGCACTTTAAACATAATTATTTATTATTATTTTAAGGGATTCCCTAAATTTCTTGTTTTTCTTCTGAAATTTCTTTATTTTCTATCTCTTTGCTACTCATCTCAACGCTTATTTGGCTCTTTTTCGCTCTCTCATATGTCTCAGCTGTCAGTATTTTAAGTTTTAAATGGTCCATGAACTATCTCTCTCTCTTTCTTTCTCTTTTGATACCCCGAACCATTGAAAAATGGATCGTCTGTATGTGTGAACGCGTCGATCTCAGAGACTATAAGAGCTATAGTAACCAAATTTGGTATCCTGGTTGGTGTAGTTCGCGCGCAGTACACTAATATATAAATTTTTTAAAATTTTCTTTGTCCACCCCCCCCAAAATCGAAAAAAACGATTTACAGGTGCAATTTTTCACTTTTTCTCATGAAACTCGGAATGTACATATATGAGTTGACAACTGATCAAACTGCATCAAAAAATTTTGGATGCCACGCCCACAACTCACACAATCGAAAGCGACCCACCCCCTGTTAAGGTGATATTTGAGAGCTGCTATCTCCGGAAATACAAAAAAGCTAGAGAGCCCAAATTTAGTATCTAGGATAGTGTATAATATAGGAAATAGACGATACAAATTTTTTTTTGGATTTCCCTCCACCAACCCTTCAAATCGAAAAAAACGATTTACAGGTGTAATTTTTCACTTTTTCTAATGAAACTCGGAATGTATATTAATGAGTCGACAACTGATCAAACTGCATCAAAATATTGTGCGTGCCACGCCCAGAACGCCCAAAACCAAAAACCTCGAATAACAAGTGTAATTTTTCACCTGTGTTCTTGAGACTCAGCATAGGTGCTTGGCATCATAATATTGATGTACTGTAACAATTTCATGTCAATCGGATCAAAATTGTAAGTTTTCTAGAGCAAACATGTTTGTTATTGGTGTTTGCAGCGAGTTTGACTTCGCTGGCACTTCTTGGATCGGTAGCACACTCGACTAGAGCTTCCTTGCTTGTTTGTTTTTTCCTCTCATTCCGTTTTTACATCTTCATCTCTCCCTCTACTTGCCCTATTTATGCATTCAACCATCTTACTCTCTATTTCTCTCTTTATTTTCGTTGTTTTTCTGACATCTCTTATAATCTAGGTCATATTCTCCTTCCTTCCTTCCTCTAACAATTTCCTATAATACTTCTTTAGCATTTATTCATTTCTTCTTTTTGAAGTTTTAGGTTTGTTTCGTTAAACAAATATTGAAAAACTTTAGTTTCTTATTGAAATTTCCATTTCAGTTTCTTCCAAATTTAATCAATTTTTAAAGATTTTAATCTTTATTCTTCATCTATCGATGCTTCCGAGTAACTTTCGTAAGAGCTAGACTCTAAAAATTGTTCCTCTTCCCGATTCCCAACACAAATGGGGGAAAAGTTAATCAATTCTCAATTAAATTTTGTTAATTAACATTTTTTCTGTCTTAAGAGACACTTTTAGCCCCTTTCCGACATTTTTTTGTGTTCTTTTTAATAGGGAATTAGGACGCAAAGAGGCAATAAGTCCAAAGCTGACAGAGAGTGAAAAAAAAGCTATTTTATGTGAAGGACAGCAGCTTAGTCTTGAGCTTTCTATGTTTTAAACTCAGTCTCTCTCTCTTAAAGTCTGTTTCTCTCTCTTTTAACATATATACATACATACATATATGTATGTAGCTGCCTCTCTCTCTCTCTACGCTGTTTCTCTTTATTTTTCACACATTTTTAAGGTTATGTAATGTTAATTTGTTGTCGCAAACATTTCTAAAGCTTCTTTTCGACAAACTAAATTGCTAAAACAATGAAATTCACATGCAAACAAAAGAGAGAGACAGAGAGAGAGAGAGAGAGGAAGAGTGTGTGTTTGAGAGAGAGAGGGAAACTGCAACGTTGATAGATAAAATGTTCAACTTTCATTCTATTGAATGCTATTGAACGATGCTTTGGTACAAATGGAATGGAATTTGATGGGATTCCCATGACTCTCTTGGCCCACTCTCACTCTCTCTCTCTCTTTAGACTGTTAAGCAGATTTGTGAACTGAAACCTCTAAAGTGACCAGTGTGACCAGTTGTTGTCTGCTGTTGCTGCAAGAGATAAAACACCAACAACAACAACAACAACAGCAACAGTCAAAAGGACTCTAAATTAATGAAGCGCCCTCTATTGTTTGGCGGCGGCATCATATAATAGCGTTTATATGAAAGCTTTTTGTATTTTGTATTCCTTTCATACAATTTATTAATGAAATTGCTTTTTTCTGCTTTACACTCGATAGAAAGTGAGATACGAACAAAAATAAGAAGAAGAAGAAGAAAATAATTTCTTTTTAAGGATGAAAGATATGAAAAATTGATAAAAGAGAAAGAAACAACAAAGTTGAAGAGATAAAAATTGAGATGAAAGAAAGAAACTTTTAAATAAATGAATTAAGAGAGAAAAGTAAATGAGATAAATAAGGGACGAAGAAGAAGAAATGAATGAAAAGAGAGAAAAAATAATAAAAAAAAGGGAAAGAAAGTAATGGTAAAAGAGAAAACGGAGAATATAGGAACTTAAAAAGAGAAATTTCAGAGAATTGGGAAAGGAGGAAAACAGAATTTGGAGGAAAAATGGAAAATCGAAGAAAAGAAAACAATAATTAGAGGAACAGGAGAAAAGACAGAGAGAGAGAAAAAGGAAGAATTGGTAAAGGAAAAGAGAGAGAGAGATAAAAGAAAGAATTGGGAAAAATGTTAAGAAAGTATATTGTTAAGAAAATTGGATAAATAATGAGACGAAAGTCAAGGAAAATATTAAGAGAACAAATACAAAAGATGAAAATAAATTTAAAAAAAAATTGATTTTTATTTTGTGCGTCGGGCTAATCACCCCAAAATCAGCTGAAAAAACACAAAGCGATTACAGAAACCTCAACAAGTTACCACCAGGAAGGCATCTGCATGGAATCCCCCCCCCCTCCCCCCTAGGGAACCAGGAGAGTTGGGCGACCCAAGTGAAAAAGGATCGAGCTTACCTTACACGGCACAACATCAGCTGGCGAAGCAGACTGCAGAGTGGAGAAAACTTAATAAGAGGTCCTAGAGGTCCTCCCCAAGAGGAGTATCAAGGAGAGTTTCTGAGATTCTTTATACTAGACCTAGAGCCAGTTAAATGTATTCAAAAATATCAAAAACAAACAAAAATATAAAGAAAAGGAAATGAAAATGAGAGCAAATTGAGAAAAGGAGAAAAAAGAAGGAAAACTTTATGAAAAAAAAGGCGAAAAACGAGTTGAAAATGAAAAATAGAGAAAATGGACGACAAATCAAGAGTGAAAAGGAGTGGAAAAGAGAGAGAGAGTGAAAAGGAGAGGAAAAGAGAGAGAGAGAGAGTGAAAAGGAGTGGAAAAGAGATAGAGAGAGAGAGAGAGAGAGAAAAGGAGAGGAAAAAAAAGGGGGAAAACGAGTAGAAAAAGAAAAATAGAGAAAATAGAGAGACGACAAATCAAGAGTGAAAAGGGGTGGAAAAGTGAGAGAGAGAGAGAGTGAAAAGGAGTGGAAAAGTGAGAGAGAGTGAAAAGGAGAGGAAAAGAGAGAGAGTGAAAAGGAGAGGAAAAGAGAGAGAGAGTGAAAAGGAGAGGAAAAGAGAGAAAGAGAGTGAAAAGGAGTGAAAAGGAGTGGAAAAGAGAGAGAGAGAGTGAAAAAGAAAAGGAAAAGAGTGAAAAAGAGAGAGAGACAGAGAGAGAAAGTGAAAAGGAGAGGAAAAAAAAGGCGAAAAAACGAGTTGAAAAAGAAAAATAGAGAAAATGGACAAATCAAGAGTGAAAAGGAGTGGAAAAGTGAGAGAGAGAGTGAAGAGGAGTGAAAAAGAGAGAGAGATAGAGTGAAAAGGAGAGTGAAAAGGGGGAAAAAAGGACGAAAATTCATTCAAAATCAAAAAAGGGAAATATAAAATTTGATTTAAATTACAGAATTAGAAGAAATATTAGATTAAAAAATGTAATTCAAAGAAATTACAAAAAAGAAATGGAAAGGAAATGGAAAGAGAACAAGCAAAAAGGAAGAGAAAATAGCTAAATGTCTGTATATGTATGTGTGTACACTGTACAAGGATATTCAATTTACACTAAAGAACTAATTAAGTTATCTGGACTAAGATAAAATCAAAGTGTTGTAAAGCGCAATTAGCAATTAAAAGTGTTCTCAAGTCAATCAGTCAGTCAGCATCAAGGCTCAAGCCTTGACTGACGTCCGCGTGTGTCTCGCTCTCTCTCTTATACTAGTTGAGAACTTTACAAAGCTTGAAAGCTTTTTCATTATTAACGAAACAAAGCAATTAAAGAGAGCAACATTTTGACTTTGATTAACAGAGTTGAACGCAGAGAAAAGTAGAAAGAGAAATAAGAGATTTGAGGTCTCTCTCTCTCTCTCTCTTGGTGTTTTGTCTTCAAAGAGAGCGCCAGAGAGCGACGACAGGTTGCGGCGGCAGCAAGAGAACAATACACTTGCCAGCGCGCCACCGCAGCCCTAACAGCTGATCCAGCTCTGATCTAAACTCCTTCAATTCGTCTTTTAAGCAAATCTCCTTTAAACATGTTTGCAACAAATTCAATGGATAGAAGAAGAAGACGCACATTTTAAATGGAACACAGACAGACGGAGAGAGACGACACGGGTCGGTGGATGGGGCATGTTGTAGTAGTTGTAAAGTTCCATTTAAAGTTTTGCACCAAAAAACGAGTCAACAACAACACAATCAACTCGACGCTCTCTTTGTCTTTGTCTTTGTCTCGTGTCATTCTCCCTCTCCGTGCACACACACACACAAGCGCCTGTCCAGGATAATAATCAGCCATGTCGGCGACGCTGTGCAGCGCACAGCCATCCAAACCGCCCCGAAACGGACGCCAGCAAAAACCCTTTTTTTTGTTTGCTTCGACCTATCTGTAATTTCTTTGCGCCCCGGAGCGAGCGCTCCATTGCAGCGCATTGGAAATGGAATTGCAAACAAAATACGAAAGAGAAGAAGCAGAAGAAGAAGCAGAAAAACGGGATGTAATAAAATTATGCGAATTTCTTTGTAACAATCGAGCTGAATACAGAATACATCATCTGTGCGTCCCTTTGAAATATGTACATTGAATCCATATGGAGATAAATTCAATAAATTTAGGTTTCTATTTTTTAAAAATACTTGAAAATGTTTGCAATTTTCAATATTGTTGCAACAGAAACTGTTTAAACTAATGCATTTTTATAAGATCTATGATCTATACAAATATCAATGTGATCTATACATAAATAACAAAGTTATTAAGTTTTCTAGGGTATATTTGTAGTTGTTGCTGTTGCTTGAAATGTCTTGCTTGTTATTGTCGTGCTGTTGCCTGGCACTCTGGGCATTCATAACAAGGCAGTGGAGCGACTAAAGTCCATTTGTGAATTCCCTTCAGTCAACCATCCATCCATCCATTCATCCATCCATTCATCCATTCATCCTTCCACCCTGATACCCTCTGAACACTGAACACACAGAGAACCCTAGATAGAGCCAGCACAGCACAGCACAGCACAGCCCACAACATGTTATCATTGAAAACTCTACGACAGAAAGCAAAAATCGATAAATTTTTGCACTTGCCACATGCCAACCAAAGAGCAGCAGCAGCAGAGCAGCAGCAGCAGGAGGACTTTGTAGCGCAAGACCAGTGTTGGCAAACAAAAAATTTGATATCAAACAAAAAGAGAATTCATTGTAAAGGAGAGAGAAATTGGAACTTTTTTCTATTTAAAAAAAAAAAACGTTTTTCAAAATTATATTATTTTTAGCGACCTCTTAAGTTTTAGATGTATTTATTTAGCGGGTTTAAGGTCAGTTGTTTATCTTAATAAAATATAAATAACTAAAAATTTGCGCCTCGCTCAAGAAAACCGTGAGCAGGATGTCTGTATAGCTATATATTTCGGAAAGCTTCAAAACTTTCCTCAATCCGTCGACTTTGCTATCCATCATTGCAACACTAGAACCACTTGGGAATTCTTTGTGCGTGCAATGGTTAAATAGCCAAAGAGCGTTGCATACACATAAAATGCTAAAAGTTTTACATTTTATGTGCAGCATACTTTCGTTGGACTGTTTTTTGAGCGAGGTTCTTGGACAGCCAATTTAAAAAATTACTAAAAAAAAACTCTTTTTTTTGTATAAAATGTATAAATTAAGTAATTTATCAATGATTTGCGCAATTTTCTGTATAATTTTTAGAAATTTTTGATATTGAAATACATCAATTAAGTGGCAAAGCACTTAAAAGTGTTTAATTTTCAAAAATATTTATAAAATGCATTTGCATTTTTATAACATAATCGATAACATGTGCATTACATTGTTATCTAGCTGGCAATAGAAAATAGAAATAAGCTCAGATAGTCGCTCTCTCTTAACTGTCTGTCTGTTTGTCTGTCTTTCTGGCTTTTTTTTTGCCCACAAACTGCATTAAAATTGACCAAGATTGACATAGATAACATTCTATAAAAATTATATTATTTTTAAATTATATTTATTATTTTAATTTGCTAACTTTTCGGTTCAGTTGTCAAGCAATTTAGCTATTTAGCTATTTTTTTGGCTTGAGAAAGTTGCTCAACACTGGCACATTGACTAGGGTTATGTTTAAACACACACACACAGCAGAGGTCTCCATACGTGTGTGTGTGTGTGACAACCATTTTTTTTGGCTGGTTTTTTTCTTTAGCGGCATTTGCCTTTAGGAGGACGACACTGACTACACAGGACACTGCGCTCGGTCGGTCGGTCGGTTGGCTGATGAAAGCTGCTGGCGGTCGGGCAACAGCAGCAGCAGCAGCCAGAGCGAGCAACAACAATAATTATTTTCTTTTGCTTTATCTTCTACAACACACACACGCACACACACATGTACACATGTACATCGACTGCTTGCTGTACTCTCTCGCGTGTGTGCTCTCTTTGCTCGCTCGCTCGCTCTCTCTCTCTCTCTGCACTCATACACTTGTTCTCTTGCTTGCTGATGTTTCTTAGTTTTTGTTGCTGTGTCCTGCCCTTTGGCTGCCTTTGTTGTTGTTCGTTCATTTTTGTCTTTTCTTTTCGCTGCTGCTGCTGCTGCTCTGCTGTTCTCTGTTAGTTTTCTTTCTTCTTTTTATGACTTTTATTTTATATATGCCACTTATACATAGAAAATTATTGTACATAAGTATATATGTATGTATATATAGCACATGCAATGTGGCGCACTAGGCGTGGCTGCTTGATGGGCGTGTTAAAGGGCAGCATGTGCAAAAGGACATGGCAAGGATGCTGCTGCCGCTGCTGCTGGGCATCAAGCAAACACACACACACACACATACATACATAACATGTGGCTTGTGTCTCAGTCGCAGCTGACGCTGACGTCGCTGTTAACTTTAAAAAAGTTTCTTGAAGCTGCAACTTTTAATTATTTGTGTATATTGCCCTCCATCCATCCATTGAGCCATCCATGCTTGCCCTTCCTCCACATGCAACTGACGCAACTTTAAGGCCAAAGGCGAAATAAACAACAAAAACAAAACTAACTCTAAGCTCAGCATTGAAACATAGCGAGAGAGAGATAGTAAGAGAGAGAGCGCGCGCCCAACGATAAACACACACACACACGCACACAGAGAGAGAGAGAGAGCGCGCTCGAAGAGAGCCATAGTTAGGCAAGGCAAGGCAAGGCAAGGCAAGGCAGAGTTGATTACACAATGATGTTAATAGTTATAGCTAAAAATAGAATTTTTTTTTGGCTGTATTTTGCATGAAAGCTTTTTCTTGTACTATAGTACACAGTATATGTAAAGAATGTTGGGGAAATTAAAGTTTAGTTTCTTTGTTTCATTTTGTTATAAATTTTTGGCTAAAAAAATTGTTTTTTTTAGCTGGAAATTCCTGTTTTCAAGTAAATTATTTAATTTTTGTCTATTATGTTCACTTCAAATTGAATAATTTGCATAAAAATGTTTAAATTTTTACGTAAAATACACTAAAACTTTATATATTGATTGAGTTATATGATTGATAACAAAGTTCTTGTCAACTTTTTGAAAAATTGTTAAAGTTGAACTCTTGTAAGATAACTAATAAATAAAAATGTTATTAAATTAGCTTTTTCTTATATAATCAATGAACAGAAAATGTTTCTAAACATCCGATACAAACAAAGAAAACTAAAATAGTTTCAATTTATTATAATTTTATGTGAATTGTTTGATTGATTTGCATATTAATAAAACAATATTTATTTATTTTTATTTTTATTTTATTTTATAAAATTTATAATTCTTTTTAAATTCTTTTTTTTTTCTTAATAAATATTTCTTTTTTATTATAAATGCCAAAATTGAGGAGTGTCAGCTATTTATAAAGAAAACAAATAGAATAGAATGGAAAGAAAAAATATATATAATGACAACAATACTAAGGTGCAAACAGACAAACAAAAGAAAGTTTGCTTTTCTCATTGTTGTTGTTGTTGTTGTTGTTAGTCATGTGTTAATAGCACATACTAATAGTATCGACAAATAAGCAACGAAAAATATTAATAAATTACCAAAAAGCTTTAAAACAAAGTTCAACGTTTGATGAGTATTAAAAATTTCAAGCTAAACATAAGAAAAAAAAATGCTTTTATGGGCAACACAGACACTCTGACAGAGAGAGAGAGAGAGAGAGTCAAGATTAAAGCTCTCTTTTGCTTAAGATAAGAGTTTATTAGCATGACATATGACACACACAGACACACGCACACACACGCACACGCATACATACACATATATGAAATATCATTTTTATTAAATATTCTCTCTTCTCTTCTGTCGTTGCAGGTAAGCCAGCCGCTCTCGAAAAAGGAGGCAGCAGAACAACAAAAAA
>JBANCX010000536.1:1178-13660 GCA_037040065.1 Dettopsomyia nigrovittata | reverse complement strand
TTACAGCCATTGTCAAGGAAGGTTCTAGTTTCTAGTTCTCGGAGAGAAAATCATTTTCTGCGAATCAATCATTGAAGACTGTCGAAATACAATAAATGTAATTAAATTAATAGAAAATTGCTTGATTTTGAGAGTTTTTCCATTATTTGATTTTCTGTTGATTTTTCAAGCGATATATGAAAGTGCGTTTGTGATGGTGGTTCAATTATTCAATATTATTATATTTTGACTGTCAAAATTATTGTCACAATTGCAGATTTTGTAAAAAGATGATTTTTCTTTTGCAGTTCTGCTGCTGGAACAACTATACCTAAGTGAGCTGCGAAGAAATCCTCAAAAATACAACAAAAATTGATCAAAAACAATTGTTCTAGCTCTCTACGAAATGACTGAAATTAATCGAAATGATTTCTCAATTGCTATCGGTGGCGAAAGGCGTGACATTGTGGGCGATAGACCAAAAGTTACTGCATATGCCCGTAAGACTGAGGGTCGAGGAGCTGGCATTCGTGTTGTGGAGAAACTTTTGCAAAAGCGTTACGTTGGAAATCGTCCTCAATTTTTGATTAAATGGCGTGGATTGCCCGATAATAAGAGTAGCTGGGAGCCGATGGAGAATTTGGGTTATGGTTCATTATCAATGTTAGCCGATTTTGATGCCGAACTGTATGCAATACAATTGGCAAATAATAATAATTTGGAACTAACCCAAAACAATACGAGTGAAACGGAAATCGTACCAGCCGAATGCATTCCGACGTGCTTTCCCAAACACATCATACGCAAGGAACTGCCATTGATCCATGAAGCGGACAGCAGCACTGATCGCTATCTTGGTAATAACTTTAGCTCTTCGTCAATCAACCAGCATGAGCGCGATGAGAGCATGTTACCTGTGGCAACCAATTCAGTTAGTACTCTCAGAATTAGACCATTGTCTGAGCTTAAATCTACAACAAGTTGTACACCAATGTGCCAAGAACCACGTCAATGTTTGCCTCACATAATGCCAGGACAATGGGTTGTAAGTAATCAACTCTGATTGATTTCAAAGTATATTTATGAGTATATTTTCTTTACACATATCCAGCATCCTCCCAACTGGCTTCCGGAACGTCGCAAAAGCTATGGAAAAATCTACTCGAATGGCAACAATAATAACTCTTTGCAGCCAATACAATGGAACACTACATCCAACAGCAACCTCGAGCTGAGTAAGACATTTGCTGGGGGCATTGGGAATCGCAAGAGAATGCAAAGTGCATTTGTCGATATGAATGTAGTCGGTTACTCAGACACACCACCGGACAATATGAAGTTTAAGAAGATTATGTTGACTAACCCAGCTGGGGATATTGGAAATCGCAAGAGGATTAATAGCGAATACATTTATATGGGCCCATCACCTAACTAGGTTACATTTGACCTATGTACATCTTTGATGAATAAATAAATAATATTTTAATAAATAAACCAAATAGGAAACCTATTTTTTTTCAGGTCCTAACCTATTTAATTAGAATCAATTTCGGAACTGTTAGGATTCCCTTCGTTTCAGGAACTTGGCTGGCTGATAAAAGCGAAACGCTTTAAAAGTATTCGGTTTTGGACAAGTAAACCTGGAAAACCTAATTAGGAAACCTCATCTGTAACCCTGCCCAGAAATGTGAAATGATTCAGATAACTTACATGCTCAAAATAGATGTGTCCCACATCGGGCAAAAGCTGTTGCGTGAGTAGCTTGAATATGGTTGACTTGCCAGCACCATTCTTGCCCAGCAGACCAAAGCATTCGCCACGTTGAACACCAAAATGAACCTGTCGCACCGCATAGCGTCCACGTCTATAGGCAAGCCAGAGGTTTTCTACACGTAAAGCTTCGCCATCACCGACGCAGCTCTTAAAGATGCTCTGAATATTGACCAGCTTGAGTTGACCAAGTTTACGCATCTCGCGTCGATATTGACAGTCGAGCAGGCTGCTCAGCCATTGCCCTATGCGGCTAAGCAAATGGCATTCGATGAGCACATTGAGCACGAGGAATCCTAGACCCAATAGGGTCAAGGCGATAAAATGACGCTGGAGCAGATCACTGGTCAGTGGTTGCTTGTAGGAATCAATGTCATAGCGCTTAAAGACCACAGCGACCATATAATTCCTGCATAGCTCCAACAGGCCATCTCCCAGAGCATGTTGAGGAAATATAAGGAAAGCTGTATTGAGGCCATGACGCCAACTGTCCCAGGTGCTGCCTTCACCAACAACACCCAATATGAGCACAATGCCCATGGTAACCAATGGTATTATGATATTTGCACAGAAGATCGTCACAATGGCAATGCTCGAATCGCTGAAGATCTTCTCCACCACATGGACAGCGGGTACACAGGCAAAGCTAATCAAAAAAGATAATAATAGGAAAATGATAAAAGTTCAATTGGAATATATAGGGTCAATAGGAAAATACCTGAACATCAAAGATAACGCTGCAATGCCCATCAATTGCTGACGATCCACAAACACGGGCATATTAAAGATTAATATAATGGCCAGACATACGATCAGTGCCAATACCATGATGAGATAGTCCCAGAGAAAGGCCACCAGCCAATAGGTGACTGCACGTACTCCACTTAAACGTTGCTGCAATTTCTCGCCATTGATGCGCTCATTGACCAAATAGACCGATCCGGCGGCTACAACCAAACCGAATGCGATAAGTAGTATAAAGACCATGCAGGAGTCACCTGCCTGGCGCAGTATGGAGCTGGTGCTTAGCTCGGCAAAGCCCAATTTCCAGGGTTCGTTAAGTACGCGTATGGCAAAGTCAGAGCTATTGAGTGATGTACGCAGTAGATGATTGTTGAGGCCATTTAGCCAGGAAACCATAGCATGGTAGCCCTTATTATTGTACCAGACTGTAGCGCCCGTACCGTTTAGGCCATAACCGCCATAACGACGTTCCCGATACTCATTGAGGCTGTTAAGTGACCAATAGAAGGCCTGACTGGAGTCATTGAATTCTCTGCACTCAAATTGCGTATCGCAATCCTCCTTTATATCATCGTACAGGCGTTCCGTGAAACGCGTCAAACGCTCCTGCGTCAACAGCTGCGTTGAGTGCGGATAAAGGGAACGATTTAGCGTCAAAACCGTATCGAAGTCATCCTCCAGCCGATAGCTTACAAACCACATGGCGCATAGCTCAAAGATCGCTGGCAGGAGCACTACATAGAGCAGCAATCGATAGTTGCGCATAAAATGACGGCAACGTTTGCCCAACAACAGCTGGAATTGTATGCAAAAGCTGGGCGGTTGTTCGGTCACATCACTGGCTTCCGTCACAATATTAGTGCTGGGCATGACATTCAGATTGATAGACTCATCGTTGCGATTCAGTTGCTCGAACTCTTGATCCAAGCTGCCACTACTGCTAATGACCAGATCACAGATGGTACCTGCTGCCTCCTGAGCCTGCAGCTGTTCGACAAACCGTACAGCATTTGATGTAAGATTCTGAGCATAGCTAGCGCTAATGATCAACTGTTGGGGTTCACGTCCCGGCAACACATGACTTTCGATAAGGAATTGCTTGGACTGCTGCACAATATCAACAGAGACATTGGGATCCAGGCAACGCATCTCTAGGGTATAATCCGATGTGCATAAACGCTGCAGGGAATCACGACTGTGTTGGCCAACAATGCGACCCTGTGAAAGAAAAAGAGTTTAGACTCGACGTAAAAGCATACAGATAAACAAAAAGAAGTTCCGAGATGTACTCGACTTTACATTTTAATTTTCCTATCGGTCTTTTAGGTTCTTTTTAATTCCATTTTGATCTTGAATCAAGGAACTAAATGACCGATTGGGTGCAAGCCGATTCCTTTTTTCGGATAGATAGATAACTAGAATTTTCAACTCTATTATGTACACTTCAGAATGAAGGAACCTATATATCTATATATCTATCTATCTAACCTATATATGTATCTTAAGTCTATAGTCTAGTATAACGTACATTACGCATTATGAAGAGTGCATCACTGAGATACTTGGCTTCGTCCAGGAAATGTGTTGCAAAGATGACAGCACGTCCTTGTCGCAACTGTTCAATCAACTGCCAGATATCCTTCCGAGCCTTGGCATCAACGCCATTGCACGGCTCATCCAAGATGACAACATTGGGTGAAGCAATAAAGGCAATAGCCACACAGAGACGTCGTTGATAGCCACCAGATAACTGATATGCATAATAATTTTCATATTTGCCAAAGTTCAGACTCTCCAAAGTGCGTCGAACTTCGTTACCAACACTGGAGTGTTTGCTATCATCCTCACTAGCATCCAGCTTAAGTTGCGCATACAACTTAAGATGTTCGCGTGCCGTTAGCTTGGGTATTAGTATATTATCCTGCCAGCAGACACCCACATTGTCCTCCCCGGCAAGTACCACCTGTCCGGCTGTCTGCACTGTCTGTCCGGTTAGCAGCTTGATCAAGGTACTCTTCCCAGCTCCATTGCGTCCGAGTAGACAGCTAACCTGGCTGCGTGCAAAGTCCATACTGATATTGGAAACTGCAAATTTGCTGCCATACATTTTGGTCACGTTGCTCAAGGAGGCGCCCAACTTGACATCCAACTGGGCACGGCTCACACGTACAAACGTATAGTTGTCTAATTGATGACAAGCAAAATAATTTAATTAATTCTGATTGAGCTTCATTGGCAGCGCTAAGAAATCTTACTTTTCCTATAGCGCTGATAGCCATATCCAATGGCTGCATAGAGCATTAGATCCAAGATGAACATAAGGAAGGCCAACGCGCATTCACTTGCCGCCGGACCCAGCTGAAAGAGTTGGGCTAGGGTCAAGCCCTGCTCTTGTAGCTCCATGCGCATCAGTTCACTCCAGCCCTTGGCAAAGGCTGTTGTGAATGATAAATCCACCAGAAAATTGCCGAATAAATTCAATTTGGTATCAAATAATAAAACAATTATATAAGGACATAGGGTTATGAAGAATAGGAGAGCTGCTGCCACTGCACCAATATTTGCGGAGATAAAGAAATTGGAACACATGTAACTGCAAGAGAAAGCAACGAAAATTAATAAAAGAAATGGAAAATACAAGCCAACAGAGAACTTACCAAAAAGAGATCAAACAAGCACCAAAAACTAGGCAATAGAACATCATAAAGAACCAATTGGTATAGGCCAATATGCCGCCAGTATAGAGCACAATGCTGACTAGTACAAAGATAATACAGAGCTCCAGAAAACTGACCAAAATCCAGGCAAGCAGTTCCGAGTGTGCATGCAGACCCATAGACCGCATCAGCTATAAGTTAGATAGGAATGGATAAAATTAATGTTTCCTATTGATAGATCCAGATTAAGATAACATACCATGCTATTGCGACTTTCACGCATCCAAATACGCTCCCGGACGCACATGGCGACAGCAACGACCAGGCCCAGACAATAGGCTACCTGTACGGCTTGGGCCAGATAGAGGCCACGCTTGAAGCTGCAAGTGGTATAGGATAATTAGGATTGCATTAGGATTAGTTTTGGAAAGCTTTTTACTTACTCATCACTAACATAGGCTGGATAGGGAAATTGTTTGGTATGGAATTGCATATTGTCTACATCATATTTGGGTCCCTTGGCATCACCATTGCCACCACCAAAGCTGGTCAAGAGATCAAGTAGACCTTGTCGCTTAACTCGTATACTTTCATTCTCATCGTAATCTCCATCGGTTATATCTTGTAAATCGTCCTGTTCTAAAAATTCCAAAAAGTCAAGGAAACTGTCACGTTTAACACGTCTTGTACGCTCCAATAGATCATCATTGGAGAGTATTATTATTTCGGGATTCCTAAGGAATCCTGGCATTGTGGTTGTCTCTTCACTATCCGGTAAAAATCTAGCTGATTTTCTTGTTGTTGTTTCCACATCTTCAAAATCGAAGGGAACAGTTGTATATGGATCATCTTCCAAGATATTTTCTGTACTTTGACTCAAATTTTCATCCTCATCATCGAATAGATCATCTTCGTCATCATCCAGACTTTGCAAACTTATCTTTGGTCTAATTGATTCATCGGATTCCGGTTCTTCGATAGGACCAAATTGTTGACGCTTATGCTTAATAATACCTAAATCAACCATCTGCATTAGTTGTACGAAACCCCGATGATATTTCAGATCGACCAACATGCTGCCCGCGGGTCCCGGAAACCAAAACCGATTCCTATTCTCAAACGTTGGCTGCGTATTGTCCGTATCCATGTGCAATCTATAAGTTATCTCATTACCCGTCACATTCTCAAAGTTCAGAGCAGCCAGAAACTGTCGATGCTGATTCAATTCATAGGCCCGATGTTGTAAATTCTCAATATTGTCCACCGGCTGGAAGCGATCTACAGATATGCATTCGAGCAAATCACTGATTGTGGTCAAAATCTGATAGATGAGCTTATTGGTGCGCACATAGTTCATAATCCTTTCGATCTCATCAATATCAAAGTCGTCACCCACAAGACTTCTGACCAACGGCGAACGGGCTAACTTCAACAGATTATCAAAGGCCGCCTGGAAGGTTTCATTCGTATGAAGCTTAATGAGTATGCTGGCTGCGGCATTTGCCAATTTTTTCAGTCGATCCAGCTCTTCAAATGTGCCATTTGTCTAAAACAAAAAACATGCCAATGGATTATCTAATGTAATCAAGACAAATTATATTATATTCTTACAAACTTGACAATGCTCTCTGTATCTACGTTCGGCGGTGTATATAGAATTTTTCCCTGTATTATAGGTTTTATAGTATTCCAGGTAAGTTTGCCCTGATTTGTTGAGGTCACATCTAAATACAAACGCTTGCAATACTTGGCTATAACGAAAAATTAACAAATAAGTGAAAGATTGATCAAAAATTTAAGGATTTATCTTACTTGGCATTGCCTGTAGTTCCTCATCATTCACTTCACTAAAATCTTCCGAATAGAGAATATCATTTACAAGTGGTATGCTCTCTGTGCTCGGAAAAGGATGTCCACAAAGTAGAACGCCTAGCTTAACAAAGGTTTCCCGATCTACAAACAAAAATGTCATCAATTAGAGTCCGAACCTAACCTCAGAAGAAAAATCTTACTTGAAAACAAACGCGTTATATCAAAACTGTAATTCATGAGGCGTTCAATTTCAGGTACCAATGATATAATTTCACTAATGTTACCTATTAAATAAGATAAAATAATAATTAATAATATTGAAAATAACAAAAAATTCAGATTAACTTACTCCGTATGAGATCCAGATGACTGCTTGTCACTAATGTGGTTATCGCACTCACAAAATTTGCCTTTTCTGGCAACTCTATGACCGCATTATAAAGACGATCGTCCGTAACGAAAACATTTATAATATCAACAACCGAATGTAAACTAAAATAATAATAAACAAAATTATATAGAACCGAATATATACATATCGTATCGGCTGTACTTACGGTGCTTCCTTCCATTTGGAGTACTCTTCATAGGGTTCAGTTTTTAGACACTTATTCTCCAAACTACAGATATAGGAGAAAGCGCTGGGAACCACTTGATTTTTTGTAGGCAATAGACGTGTAGGAAACTGACATGCCTCAACCTCTTCGGAACCATATTTGAGACGTATTAAATAGAGCATCATAAAGATCATAATTGGCCAGATTAATAGCATTAATGTCAGTCCCTTTTGACGCCATCGGACAAGCAGATCCTTGTGCAGCAGGCACTTCACCTCGCTGATCGTAAAGGACATTGTGAGATTGTGAATCTCACTCAATTCTCTCTTGTCACTTTCACTTTCCCTATCACTTTACTCAGCTCAGCAATTCGTTCGTATTCGTGTTGTTTTCAACGGTTCGCAACAAATCATTTACACATCTTTAGGCTCCAGTTCTTATCTGAAATAAAAAAGAGAAAGATCAGTTATCGGAAACATCTCGACAGTCAGGGAAAAATTCACTATGAATCGAAAATATATAACAAAAATTCGTTTCCTCTTTTATTTTCAATTAGTTTCTATGGGAATCTATTTAAAGGGGTTTACTATACGAAAACTATATTTAATCTTTGAGCCGATATTGCTTATTATAATATGTATATTAAGCTCCTTTGGGGCTTATGATTGGATTGATTGATTGTAAATAAAATAAATGTTTAAACATTTTATTGTTTTTCATCCAAATATTTTCAATTTTACATCAGTTTAAGTAAATACTGGTTTATTCAATTGTGTAAAGCTAAACAACAAAAATATTTAAATAATATACACGTGAGCTTTAGTTAAATAGCATAACATAACATATTATATCAATTAGCTTTTGTTCGTGCACAAGCAACAACATACTGTGTGCAAAGCAAACAGTCTGTGTGAGTGAGCGAAAGACAAAGATAGATAGAGAAAGCTGCTTAACAGTTATTTCAAGTAGCAATAAGTGAAGCCGGCAACAAAATAAAGCAAACCAAACCAAAAGAAGTTTTCAAAGTAAACAGGTTTTCATTGTTTTCGATGCCACAAATATTTCCTAGCATTTAACATTACAACAAAGTATTGTTGCTGTTGTTGTTGTTGCTGTTTAAACAAGAGAGCGAGCTAAAGATCACAAAGATTCATTGCTTTAAATATCAAAGTTTGTTGCGCGCGCCACCCCAATTCAATAAATCAGCTGCCCTCCAGTGTTAGTTAAACGCCAACATTTCAAGTGTTAATTAATGCTCAAGTGATTTATAAAAACTTTAAAAATATTGTTTTTTATGTGAGAAAATTCATTTTTTTCTCTTATTTCTGAAAATTTATTGTATTTGTTGGTAATACACAATAAATCGATATATTTATATATAAAATATAATGAAAATTCGATATCCGGTAAGGAAACAAATTTGTTTTTTTAACCTTGACAGAGAGATCTCTGTTATACAACTCGGATATTATAATATAAAGAATCATCGATTTAGCTTCCTTCCTTAATAATATTATTAAATCAGTTAATTCGATTGTTTTTAGTTTAGTTGAGTTAAGAGCACTCGTATACCTTGAATTATTTTAAACATATTCATTTGTGTGGATGGATGGATGGATGGATGGATGGATGTGTTTAAAAGTATATAATTGCATTGACTTAGTCACCAGCTCAAGTGCCAAACGTCCCATCTAGCGCCTCTAACAATTAGTTGTAATAACAATTATATAAAAAAAAATTAACATTTTAATAGTAGCTCGATCAAACATTGACTCATTGATCAGTGAACTTTAGTTATAGATTGTCTATTATAGATTAAAAATATACAAAATCTTGCAAATGTACATAAAAATTATAATAAAACAAAACCAGTTAAGTCTTTGTTTAATAAAAAATTTCATTTTTTTTTCGGTTTTGACTTGTGACTTTTGATAGCAATACCAGTTGGGGTAACAAAAAAAGGGGTTTGACAACCATTGAATACAAAAGGCCAAGGTTCTGTTCCTCTTTGAAATGAAATTGCAAGTTCGTAACTAATTATAATAATATATTGTTGTTGTACTAGAGTTGGAACCTCCTCTTTAATAAAAATATGTTTTAAATTTTTTTTATTGTATGTATGTTATAATTACTTGTTAGCAAGGGTATCAAGTTCTCGGTGTAGCAAAAAAAATTAACTTTTTTATACCCCGATCCATTTGAAAAATGGAAATGGGGTATATTCGGTTTGTGACAATGTATGTAACAGGCATAAGGAGATATCTTCGACCCTATAAAGTATATATATTCTTGATCAGCATCAACAGCCGAGTCGATATAGTCGATATATGTCCGTCTGTATGTATGAACGCGTTGATCTCAGAGACTTTAAGAGCTACAGTAACCAAATTTGGTATCATAGTTGGTGTAGTTCGCGCGCAGTACACTAATATATATATTTTTTTAGATTTCCCCCCACCACCCCACTTAATCGAAAAAAACGATTTACAGGTGTAATTTTTCACCTATTCTTTTGAAACTCTAAATGTATACTAATGAGCTGACAACTGATCGAACTGCATCAAAACATTTTGGATGCCATGCCCACAACGCTCAAAACCGAAAAGTGCGAATAACAGGTGTAATTTTTTACCTGTGATCTTGAGACTCAGCATAGGTGATTGGCATTATAATATTTATCAAATGTACCAATTTCATGTCTATCGGATTAAAATTGTCGAAGTTCTAGAGCAAACATGTTTGTCATTTGGTGTTTGCAAGGAGCTAGCACTTGAATCGGGGTATCTAGTAGTCGCGCACACTCGACTAGAGCTTCCTTACTTGTTTTTATTTATTTTTTTTAAGGCTTCTCTTGTCTAGTAGTGTTGTTGTTAGTGCTTAGTTAATTAATATGCAAGATTCTCGTTAAAACAAAACAAAAACAAAAACAAACAAAAGAATTATGTTTTTGTGTAAAATATTATTCATAGTCGCGTTGTCGTACTATGAAAAAAATAAGATTCATTAAATTTCTGTGTCATTGGCACAAGATACTATTCCATTGACTTGTTCCCAAATGCACAGCTGTGTAAAGATCTCAGGGGTCATATGTAAACAATTAACCTTTAAATGGATATGCTCATAGATACCTACATGAAATAATCATTTTTTTTTTTCATTGTTTTTAATGCATTTTTTACTATTTATTACTATAACGATATTAGTCAATTAATTTATCCATTAAGATATTAAGTCAGTTAAAAAGCAACCCAAAAATAGAAGAAAATTCCTTCATAGTTTGTTCATAAGAATTGCTTCAAATATTCTCTGAACTTGTTTTCTAATTATATAGAACACTTCTGTAGATGAATATATTATAATATAAATTATTATAATATTACAACATTTTCAATGTAAATACGAAAATATATTTATTTATTTATTGTATTTTAATAAAAAATAAGTTTAAAGAACAAAAACAAGAAGGAAAAACGTTAGAATTCTAAGAAAAAATAACTTTCGAAGTTCTTTTTAGATATTTTGAAGGAATTTAAATATTGTTTAGTAGCCTCTTTATTATAATAATAATCATAACTTAAGAGACACCACATACTATACTATATTTAATTACTTTTTATCTTAATTATTGTTTTTATTTTGTTTAAATTTTTCACTAAAAATCTACATTAATATCAATACTGAAAATCTTAAAAGGAATTGCAAAACTTTCAGCAATTGGCACATACATACATATGACAACTTTTCTGCTCGACTTGTTTGCAATCACTGGAACCAGTTCTTCAGACAAGCACACACATGATTATGCCCCGATCTATTTGAATAATGGAAAAAGGGGTATATTAGGTTTGTGACAATGTATGTAACAGGCATAAGGAGATATCTTCGACCCTATAAAGTATATAGTATATATAAAGCCGAGTCGATATAGCCATGTCCGTCTGTCCGTCCGTCTGTATGTATGAACACGTCGATCTCAGAGCTTATAAGAGCTACAGTAACCAACTTTGATATCATGGTTAGTGTAGTTCGTGCGCAGTACACTAATATTTCCACCACCTCCCCCCCAAATCGAAAAAAACGATTTACAGGTGCAATCTTTCAGCTATTGTCTGGAAACTTAGAATGTATACTAATGAGTTGACAGCTGATCGAATTGCATCAAAAAGTTTTCAATGCCACGCCCACAACTCCCAAAATCGGAAGTGGCCCCCCTTGTAATGGTGATATTTGAACGGTGCTATCTCATGAACTATAGAAGCTAGAGACATCAAATTTGGTATTTACGATTGTGTGCAGTGTAGAAAATAAAAGATAAAATGTATTTTCCAATTTCCCCCCACCACCCCACTCAATCGAAAAAAAACGATTTACAGGTGCAAATTTTCACCTGTAATTTTGAAACTCGCTACATGTACTATTGAGCATACGTCTAATCGATCTGCATCAAAACATTTTGGCTACCATGCCCACGACACCCAAAATCAAAAAATGCGAATAACAGGTGTAATTTTTTACCTATGATCTTGAGACTCAGCATAGGTGATTGGCATCATTATATTGATGTACTGTACCAATTTTATGTCAATCGGATGAAAATTGTGGATTTTCTAGAGCAAACATGGTTGTCATTGGTGTTTGCAAGGTGCTGGCACTTGGATCGAGGTATCTTGTAGTCGAGCACACTCGACTAGAGCTTCCTTACTTGTTGTATATAACATATACATATGTATATAATATAAATACTTGTTTTTTTCTTTTTGTTTTATTCACAATCAACTGATTTATTTAGTTAAATGTAATTACGTCATTATAATTACATATTTCATTGATCTTTTATGTGCGAGTATGTTATCAATTGATCAGAGAACTGACCCAATTGATAGATCTTCTATGCGATCCAATGAATATTGCGAATCGAACTTTTGTTTATATTTTGTGTGAAATTGTGTCAATAATCTTACGA
>JBANCX010000534.1:0-16365 GCA_037040065.1 Dettopsomyia nigrovittata | reverse complement strand
AAAACTATGTTTATGTTTAATGCATTAAAAAATTTTGTTGATTAATAATAAAGGATGTTAAATTCTAAGTCAAAAGTTAAAAAAATATTTTTTTTTGCTGTGTGTAAAGTGTTTCTTGACATACTGTATATAAACAAATTATTTAATAGTTATGCTTAAAACAAAAAATATTTAAAATAAAAAAATATATAATATAAAATGCGCCATTCCACTATGTACATACACATATGTACATAAAATGGTTTGTCGTAACTGACTGACGCACAGCCTAAACGGTAAAAGCTACAGAGCTGAATTTACATTTTGGTAGTGAAAGTGCGTAATAAAAAGTGCTGAACTCCAACTCTAACTGGGAGATAAATGGCAAAATACTAGCTTGGACCTAATTCACCGATTTTGTTCAAACTTTTGTATGTAGTTTGTACGAAATAAAAAAAGTTCCTCATACTCGGAGGAAAAAAAATGCTATAGCAAGATAACATTACCTACCCAAGCAGTAGGCAATGCTCTCACATGTATGTATGGAACAGAGAACGGCAAGGGTACATAATTTGTGCGTTAACTGACACTTAAAGTGTGATCGGCACTCTAAAATAAGGTTTGCTGCCTTGTACTGATAATTTCGAACATGCGGATGACGCACAATCGCAAATCAATTTCGTGTTGTTGTTCTACATTCTGAAGCAAAAGGAATGAGTGAATTTGAGAGCACAAGACTTAAGACAAACAATATGTGAGAGACATACATACTATGTGTTGTTGTTACTCTTGTTGTTATACAAGCATACACATATGTGAATTGGAAATCAAAAGCCGTGTTTTGCTGCTTCATTCCGTGTTATATGTATATTCATATGTACTTATGTATTTAATTTTAAAGTTTACAACAAATGCTTTACATATTTTATATGTATGCATTTGACATCGTTTATACAGCTAAAGGAACAGGTAATTCAATCTATTTTACTTTTTATAGAGTCCGGCGTTTCAGTCATTTTGCTTATTTCTTCTGAAATCAAGTGATTAAAAACAAACCAGCGATCAGTGCTCAATGCCCTGCATAAAAGTTGAAGACACTCAAAATCATAATTGTAAAACATGAGTGTTTCGCTCACTGCGCTTTATTGAGCACTCCTTGCTCTTTGTGATCGATCTATCGTTGCTGTTCGCACATTGGTGTATTATGCCTGCCGTTCACTTATCTACGCAAAATTTTTGGGTGTCTGGTGAAATGTAGAATCGACGCTTAGTGAGTGGCAAAATGCAAAAGCACGAAACACGGAAAGCGATTTGTGCGTTTGAGTGTGTTATTCTTTTCTTGCTGTTTGTGAGTGCGAATTTATTTATATTATTATTAAATTTATAAGTGTGATTCGTGTGCCAAAGAGTGACACCCTTGACGTTCTCTGGTATGGATCTTACGCTCACAAGTACGACATAACAAGGTAAGGAGTGTTTTTGGAATGAACCCAAACGCTGAGAGTGGAAGGCTAGGAAAGATAGCGGTAAAGAGAGCGCGAAGACAAAGTTGCTCTCTCTGTTTTGAGCAGGGCACAGCTGATATATGTTCATACGTTGATGCCTTACTCAGTTCCGTTATTCTTATTATTTCTTTGTGGCCATTTGCGTTATTCATTTACGTTATTCGAGTGAAATATTGGCATTTAAAGGTCGCGTGCGCGTGCGCTTCAATCACCACCAACAAGGGACTTGGAACCTGCAGTGCTTAGAATTCTAGTATAGTCAGCATCCTCCATTCTTTGGTTTAGGTGGCAGTACACTGCTCCTAGATCTATTGCTCCCAAATCGGTAATTACACGTACCAAGTATAGTTAGTAATTGTTGTTGGGGATATTCGTCTGCGGAAAATGAGTCAATCCCTATTTGACCAACACTGCCACGCCTCCTTTAGCATGAGATTTGTATAAGAGGTTAGCCGGATATGAGTCGTATTTTTGGAGGGTCATTGTTTAACATACGCGTTTCTATTAGGAGAATAATACCAATCCTTTTGTTGTGTGCAAAAAGCTCTAGCTCGAGCGCTTTGCCAGAAATGCCATTAGCATTCCAGATTAGGATACTGAGGGGCATCATTTTGAGTGGAACGAGGTGAGCAGATTTAAAATCTGACTCTGCATCCCGAGAACTTAGGAATGCATTTTGCATAATTGGGTCAGGGCATCGGGAATTTCTCTCAGTGATGCAAGCAGCTCCCCATTCTCATCCATTTTTTGGATGTAGCTCATCTGTGGCCTTTGGTCTTGGGCTACAGATTGGTTTTGTGTCTGGTTAGCTTATTGTATGACATGTATTTTGCAACTTCAGCATACCGATGGGCTAAATTATTATTAGGAGTTTGGTTATCTTGCTTCTGGTAATGTTTGTTGTTGCCACGCTTATGTTGTAATGTTCTATTGAAAAATAGAAAGGGGTATATTAGGCATAAGGAGACATCTCCGATCTTTGATCAGTATCAACATCCGAGTCGATTTAGCCCTGTCCGTCCGTCTGTATGTATGAACGCGTCGATCTCAGAGACTATAAGAGCTACATTAACCAAATTTGCTATACTGGTTGGTGTCGTTCGCGCGCAGTACACAAAATTTTTTTTTTGGATTTCTCCCCTCCACCCCCACAAATCGAAAAAAATGATTAACAGGTGCAATTTTCTACCTTTTGTCTTGAAACTAGGAATGTATACTGATGAGTTGACAACTGATCGATCTGTATCAAAAAATTTCGGATACCGTGCCCTCAACTTCCTCAATTGAAAATGGCCCTCCTTGTAAAGGTGACATTTGAAAGTTGCTATCTCAGGATAGATAAAAACTGGAGAGCTTAATTTTTTACCTAGGATTGTGTACAAAGTAGAAAATAGTCGATACATTTTTTTTTTACAATTCCCTCCCACCACCCCTACAATCGAAAAAAAAAAAACGATTTACAGGCGCAATTTACATGTGTACATACACATGCAAATGTTTACGCACAGGCGCAAGCGAATTCGTTGCTAGTGTTGACTCATCATGGTCAAGGGAGCGCTAGATTTCAATTGTTATTGTTTTCGTTTCGTATGTATGTTTGTGTGTACGAACATATGTTTTGAGAAACTGTTTCAGTTCAAATGATTTTATTCGTTATCGATAGATCGATACGTTTATCGAAAGTAGTATATTGAAATTTATTAATGATCATTTTCTTAATTTAAATACAATTTCGGTAATAAATTCATTAAAATATAATTTTATATTTTATATTTTATAAGAGCTGTTGTCATGTTTGTTGTAGACATTATTTGAATTTAATAATCAATTTATGTAATTATGCTTACGCGCCTTATCGCTGTGTGATGCGCTTATCGATAGGCGATGTCTATCCAAATAGCACAGAAGCCACTTTTCCAAATATTTTACTTGATATAATATTGATGTACTGAACCATTGTCATAACAATCGGACTAATATAAGATTTCTAAAGGAAACATATTTGTCATTCGTCGTTGCATGGCGTTAGCAGCGACGGTGCCATCGTTAGCAGCAGAGCAAAGACAACATTGCATGCGATTGCATAGTTGTTACTTTTATAAGTATTTTGTGGGTATTTAGACGCTCGGATCGGGGTATCTCGTAGTCGAGCTCACTCGACTACAGCTTCCTTACTTGTTTAAATTCAAACGTTATAAATTAAAAACTGTGAAATTAGAATGAATTAACGAGAAAAATGAATGCATGGCAAGAGTTTACTTGCTGCTGGTTAGCAGTGCCGCTTTGACAGCTTCGGCCACGCAGGCATCCTCGGAGGCCATGCCTGAATGAAAAAAAAAGATCAATTAGTTCTGTGGGTGCATGGATGGATGGGGATGTATGTGAAGGGTTTACCCATTGATTGGAATATGGTGATAGATGACTGCTCAGGATAGTTGCCATTGACGATAACAGAGCCCACCTCACCAACTATCGAAGCGGGCAGGCCGCGCAGTTCGTGTTCGGCATTGGTCGTCGAGTCCACATAAACCAGTGCTGTGGCGTAGATATCGTTGGACACCTCACCGAAGTGCACCTCGCCAGCGCCAATAGCTTAAAAAATAATAATGTATTATCCAGCATTAAATTGAATTGTAGGGAATATAAGATTAGCATACAGTTTATATGCACAGACTGCTTGGGACGCAAATCTTTGGCATGGATGAGTGCATTCCGAGCGTAGGTCGCAATGCAGATGACATCCGCATCAATGGTAGCATCACTGGCATTGTTGCAAACCTTAATTTCCGGCGGTTGCGAGGCACAGTAACTGCTTTCGTCTTTCTCCATTTGCTTGCGCAGCTGATCTGCTAGAAGTACGGCCTGCGACTGTGTGCGATTGTAGAGAGTTAATTGTTTCACCTTAAAGTTGGCGCACATAGCAACGGCATGCATTTTACCCTGCACGCCACAGCCCACAATGGCCGCGTTAATATATAACTGTTGCTCTGCCTGTGGCCCAAAGCGTCGAAAGTACAAATATTTGGTAGCGACCAAAGAGGCGGCTACGGTGCGCCAAGTGGTAATATCCGTGCCGGGCATAATGGCCTCCAGTTCCCCAGTTTTTACATCAAACAACAATATATTTGCCGCAATGCTTGGCAGTGGCGGCTGCTGTTCTTTGTTCGATCCAAAAGAGGTAACTATTTTGCATGCTAAAGTGGAGCGGGCTATGCTTAGCGTCTCGCCACCAGTGGCGTTCGCCGTCAGACGATAGTTGCCCACAAAGGCGGGCATCGTCATTAGCAACTTGCTGGGATCGTTGGCTATCTTTATAATGGAACGCACTGGCTGACTCAAGTACGGACTAAATTTACATGCGTGCTCCGGACTGGGGCTCTCGGATTCGGGAATATGTTCTGAAACAGCCCGAAGTGCTGCCTCTACCGCTTCGATCACCATCGGCCAATTGAGCACACGACGCACTTCATCGGCATTGTAAAAAATGGGCCCCAGACCGCTCATATGTATTTTGGTTATATTCTTTTTTCTATTCACAAAAAACTAAACTGAAGGCCAATTACAATTGTTATCACGACTATGTGAATACATCATGTTTTAAAGAAAAATTGATTTACGATCGTGTTAACTGCTTCCTCTTAATGTTAATATCTGTTGATGTGGTACGTACTACGTACAGACATATATACAAGAGAAGCTGTAAATTTCTGGCTACTGTTACCGTTTATGGTCAGTATTTTTTTTAATTACTGCAACGAAATCAGGGTTACAAAATGATTTTCCAATCGATAAATTATCGTTAACAATAAAATACGAAATAGATATTATATAGAATATATTCATATTATATATATTATATATTATATAGTATATACATATTATATAGTATATAGTATATATTTTATATTATCTATATACATATATAAAATCGTTTGTCCTGACTGACTGACAGCACAGCCTGAACGGTAAGAGGTACAGAGCTGAAATTAAGTTACATTTGGTAGTGAAAGTGATCACTAAGAAGCGATTTCCCGAAACTCGAACTCTAAGTGGGTCCAAAGAGGGTTACTAGCTAATAATAGGCCACGAATCTCTTATTTCTAAGGCGATTTCTTCATATTTGGTTTGTATACACTATTTTAGAAATAAAAGAGTTAAGAAATACAGGTTATAATAATTGTAGGAAGTTGTAATTATAAAGGTTTAAACTATAACATGATGATAAAACCATGAAGTATGTCGACCCGTGCGGACTACCGGTTACGGAGTACGGGTTACTGGTTAGATAGTACGAACTACGGGGTACAGTCAATAGATCACGGGTTGGGTGATTCTCTCTTTTCTCTAATTTGCTATTACATTTATTTGTTAAACTTATATTAAACAATTAAATACAGAGAAAGTCTATCCAATTTTCTATACGTGATCGGGTGCAAAGCTCCGGGTAATTGTCTAGTATATTATATAATGGACTTCGATGTTCTGTTAACCCAACTGTTTCACTGAAATTTCATTTAAGTCGTACGGAGTACACAATAACTCCTTTATGTCCTTATTATTTAGCCAAAATTTTTTCAACAATGCGGTGTAGCTGCTCGATGGTGCCATGCCCAGCTCAAAATCCGAACTGGTGCTCCGGAATAATTTTCTGAGAATCCATAATCCTAATAATCCAGGGACAATTTGTCTCTCAAACACCTTCGAGATCGAAGGAATGAGACTGATCGGCCGGTAGGACGCGGAGTCCCTTTTTGGATTGCCAGGTTTATGGATAATGGAAATTATTTCTAGCTTCCACTGGGCAGGAAAGCATAACAACCTCACGATGGCATTGAATATTAATGCTATGTAGGAACGCCTTCAGGGTGGCGTTGCATATTGCGTCGTGTCCTGGCGCTTTGTTGCTGCTCTGTAGGGCAACAACGTCTGCTATCTCATCGGGGTGAGCTGCAGTAGCGCTTGGATCAGAAGGAGTTCTACTGCTGTTGGCCTCCGAGGCGGGGTACGAGTAGCTTTTATATCTACATTAAGTTGCAGCGATCTATCTAGATGCTTCTCAAACAAATCGATATTTCTGGTCCTTGTCACCAGTCGCTCCATCCTTGGGTACGCCAACGCAGCTGCATTCAAAGTAATGATTAAGGGCAAGTAGTCGGAGCTAAGTTCGATGACGGCTTGCATGTATGCCTAAGATACCTCTAGTTAACCTCTATCTATGAAGCTAGGTGAGCCGTTACGCATCGGCATCTTATGGGCTTTTCTTGCCAGTGCTCGATACTTTGGGCGCGGGCGGTTTCGCGTTGGATGGCTGGTCTAAGCAGACCGTCGGCGGTTGGGCGTACCTGTTCCTTTACTAGTTCCTTGAGTGGAATCATGCCTGCAATTACAAGTGCAGCATCATCCGAGATTGTTCTAAAGGCGCAGCAGACCCTAATTGCGCACAGACGATACACTGCCTCTAAACTTCGGCGGTAGCTGGGAACTTCTATGGGTTTGCTCCAGATAGTTGCAGCATACAATATGGTGGCCCTTGTGACACCCATCAAGAGGAGCCTCCTATGATGTTTTGGGCCGTTGGTGTTAAGCATAATTCTGCTCAAGGATCGCACTGTGTTTGCCGCCTTGGGTATATTCCAAATGCTCACTAAAAGACAGCCTAGTGTCAATCAGCACCCCTAGGTACTTTATGGCCCTATTAGATGCTATAACAGTACCATCTACACGTACATGAGCTGTCTCGACTGCTTTACGGCTACGGATCAGCACTGTCTCCGTTTTGTGGGCCGCAAGCTCCAGCCCAGCAAAAGCCAGCCATTGGTGCACCTGGGATATAGCCTCATTGCATCTTCTTTCCGTATCCTCTAGGGACTTCGCAACTGCTACAAGTGCAACGTCGTCTGCAAAGCCCACGATTTCTACTCCTGCCGGTAAACACAGCCGCAAGACTCCATCATACATGATGTTCCAGAGTAACGGACCCAGAACTGACCCTTGTGGAACGCCTGCCATAACGTTGTGGATCTTGACTCCATCATCCGTCTGATAATGCAGCACACGCCCACGAAAATAGCTTTCGATGTTTTCCACAAGGTAGCGGGGAATACTAAACCCATGGAGTCCACTAATAATTTGGCTCCAGTTGGCCGTGTTAAACGCATTTTTTATGTCCAGTGTGACCACAAGGCAATAGCTTTTGGCCCCTCCTTTCCATCTCGTACCTTGGATAGCTCCAGCCGCAGTTTCAGTAACCCGTTTAAGTGCGTCGATCGTTGATTTTGCCTTTCGAAAGCCATACTGATTGGGACTAAGGCCTCCGGCTACATTCACTGCGGCTTCCACTCTTGTGCACAAAATCCTTTCCAAGATTTTGCCGTCGAGGAGGCATATGGGCCTAAAAGAGGATGGGTCATCAGGTGGTTTCCCGGGTTTTCGGAGAAGCAGAAGATTTTGAATTTTCCACCTGTCCGGAAAAATGCGCTCTTTCATGCATTCGTTGCATAATTGTGCAAAGGCTTCCCATTGGACGGGAATCGCAGCTTTGATGGCAATATTGGGGATTCCGTCGGGTACTGGTATTAGGCTTGACAATTTTTTCCATTTCGCCAGCATCAGTCTTTCTTACCAGCATATATTCGTTTGACCACCATTTTGTACGCTTGCCCCCACGGGTCGTGATCGGCAGCATCGCACATTGCAAGAAATAGCTTCCTTTTGCTTGACCGAATCGCCTTTTTAAGTTTTTTACGCGCCTCGCTGTATACAACCTGTCTCGCTACTCGTTCATCTGGGTCCCGAGCGCGCTGAAAACTTCTTCTATTTCGAAGACATTCCTGCCGGGCAGATGCTATTTCATCATACCACCAGTATGTTGCCTTGCGGTGGTGTCCATAGGACCCGCGGCGGCTCATGCTGGCGTCGCAAGCTTGCGTGAGTTTGTCGATCATTTGGGCTGCTCTGTTTTCAGCGTCGCCGGCAGTACGCAGTACGCCAAGGCCATGAATAAAGGACTGCCTATCAAAAGACTCGATGCGGTACAGAGGTCCTTGGCGAACGAGGTTCGATACATGTGTTCTTCGTATCCCAAGCGAGCACAAAATTGCCGCGTGGTCACTAGCCGTATAAACTTCGCTAATGGCCCACTGCGCGTTGACAGACAGTGCTGGACTGGCGAACGTCAGGTCTATGATTGAACCAGCGCCCACTCTGCTAAACGTATGGCGGGTACCGCTATTTACAAGGGCAAGATCCAGCGTAGCCAAGGACTCCAAAACAATTTGACCCTTCCTGTTGGTGCTGGCACAACCCCATTCCTCGGCCCATGCATTAAAGTCACCAGCTATCAGCACGTGACTCTTACCTCTTGCATCGTCTACTAAATCATGCATGATTGATGCGAACTCTGCTATGTTCAGGCTCGGGGCTAAATAGCAGCTATACAACCATAAATCCTTTACTTTCGCCCGAACGAACCCAATGTAGCGCCTGAGGTAAGTAAGAGTGCTAGTGGAGTTACCGCAGATCCAGATCCCGGCTGTAAGATTTAGGTCAGGAGCCCATGTCTTGAGGCTGTCCGTTAGTGGGTGATGAGGTTCGCTTAGAATAGTAATATAGCATTTTTCCTCGAATATTGTTTGCATTAAGATAGCTTGAGCAGCTATGCTGTGATTAAGATTAACTTGAAGCAACCGTAACATTTTAGTTTTTTAAGTGCCTCTTTGTATTCTGGACACTTGAAGCTACCGTTGGCATGGTCAGTGTCCTTTTTGCCACTTCTGACACACAGCATGCATTTAGGAGCCTTTGTACAAATCCTGTACAAATCCAGATTCTCCGCATTTGAAGCACACGCCTTCTAAAGAAAACTCGCTGGTGCACCTGGCTGCCATATCCATGGCACTTAAAGCAGCGTTGAGGCTGCACGATGTTTTGTATCTTGCAGTCAGACCATCCAATTCTTATCCTTTTGGCATCAATAAGCTGCTTGGCTATTTCGGCCGGTACCACCAACATAGCAGCTTGCTGGCCACGGTGTACAGGCCGTAGCGTTTTAATGTCATCCACATTGATTACAGTAGTAGACTTGGTTCTTTTAATGGCATCCACAATCTCTTCTTTGGTTGTGACCTCGTCGATGCCTTGAATTTGAACCTGCACCATTTCAGTAAGGGCTCTGACGGTTGCTCAGTCACCCAAGGCCTTGCCGACGGCTGCTTGAAGGACATCTACGCTGCGCGTGGGATTTTTATTCAATTTAAGCAGTAGATCGCCTTTCGCCGTTTTGCGAATTTTGTACACATCGGCGCTGATTTGCGTCAAAGCCGGGTCAGACTTGACCATCCGTAGGATATCTGCATAGCTGCTGTCACCTAATCCTTTCACGGATATGGTATCCGTGCGCGTTCGTTTACGTGGAGTTTTTCGGCTTTTTACTTTTGTCCAGTTATCCGCGTTTCCAGGCACCAAATTTGATTTATCTCCCGCCTGCCGCACTGTGATATCGGGTCTTGGCCTTTTAGGAGGAGTTTGCTCCTGCGCAATCTCCCTTTGTCTCTTAGGTGTATGACACCCAGGAGGGGGGTGTTTGTTCCCATTTCTCGCCACATGGGAATATTTAGCCGCTTGTATTGATGGCGAAGTTTGAACTGTAATAGTTGCCTCTTTTAGAGTTGAAATTAAATTAATCGGCAATCGCCCACCACTACTGAGCATAGAACAGCTGAGCGATGATGAAGCCCCACAGAGTGAATGTCATAAAAGAACGAAAAGAGAAAGAGGAAGCGATCTGAGCACTCTCACCACACCAACAACGATGTACAGACGCCACCCACACAGGCGCAGTCCCACGGAGCCGCCCGTCAAGCCACAACACGGAATCCAGGCACAAGACTGTATGTATGCTCGAGTGTCCCCGCACTGGAAAAGGTGTTGTGTCGTGTTCGTTCCCGATCGACAAGCCTGCCAACTAGGGTCTACACCCGGGTTAATCCTGGCAAGGTACGAGGTCAAGTATGTGGAGTAATCCGAGCGTAGCTGTGCCAATGCGCACCTGGTTGCTCTGGGCAGTTGTCGCTCGGCAAGGTTGATGGGTGGTGATCTGCCTCCAAGAATCACGCTTCGAGCTAGCGCTTCTAACGATGCTGCTACTGTGGCAGTGTGCAACTGTTTCAGAGCCTCACTTGTGCTGGTCTCGGAAGGGATGACATTTATGGTATACGGCAATTCAGCTCTGTAGTCGAAGCGGATAGGTCTGGTCCTACCCGACATGGCGAACCCTGAACTAGAATGGTTTGCGTGCTCGGGCGCTAAAGATTTGACTAGGTGTTGTCGGCTAAGCAGCATGCAGTGATCTCGGACGGGCAGATCTTCGTCTGGAGATTTCTCCATTGAGTGTCACTAATGCTTGGGGACCAGACTAGGATAGTGTAATCAAGGAGGGATCGTCCCATCGCCTTGTAGGTGATAAGGAGTGTCTCTTTGTCCTTGCCCCATGTGCTACCCGCCAGGGCTCTGAGGATCCGCAATCTCTTGCTCACGTTCCTGGCCATTTGTTCAGCATGCTTCGAGAACACAAATAGACTGTCGAAAGTGACCCCCAAGATTTTGGGGTTCCTTACCGTTGGCACTCTCTGGGCACCTAAGTGGATATTGATTTTCCTGGTCACTTCCTTGGTCCATGTGGTGAAGAGGCATGCCATGGATTATGGCGTCGAAAGTTCGAGACTACGTCTCCCCAGGAATTGCCGTATTTCAGGAAGGTAGGAGTTCAGTCTATGCTCTAAAACACTAATGTCCCTGCCGCTGGTAGCGATTGTGCAGTCATCTGCCTAAGAGATAAGACTGATTTCTGGTAGCGGTTGGGGAATGACTGTGACGTACAAGTTGAAAAGGAGTGAGGATAGCACCCCTCTTGGGGTACCCCCTGCTTGCATCGTCGCATTCCAGATCTTGCACCTCTTAATTTCACATACGCCCGCCTGTCAGCTGGGTAGTTGGCAAGCCAACGCACTAGCAGTGGGGGAGCAGTGGTATTACTGACATCTTGCAGTAGCTTGGAGTGCTGTACCGTGTCGAAAGCTTTCGACAGGTCCAGAGCCACAGCAATAGTCCTGTGGTGCGGTCTTACGCTATTCAGGCCCATTGTGACTTGAGATGTCAGCTCAAAGAGGGCAGTGGTGGTACTCCTGCCCGCCCGAAAGCCATGTTGGTATTCTGCCAGTGGGAAATGTTCCTAGAAGAGAGGAAGGAGGAGTGTCTCCAATACCTTCACCACTGGTGACAGTAGGGTGATGGGGCGGTAAGAGCTTCCTTGGTGGAGCGGCTTACCAGGTTTTGGTATCGAGATGTTTTTCTTTACCTCCACATGCTGGGTATTTGGAGATTACCTATGCATAGGTTGAAGACTTGCGCTAGGTATTCGGCTCCATTCCTCCCGATGCGCTTAGTCATCACTGTGGCCAGCCCGTCAGGACCAGTTGAATTTTTGGCTTTCTTGAGCGCATCGAGGACGTTGTCTGGACTGAACGTGGGAGGGTTGGGGTCAGGGGTGAGGGCCTTGATCCTTCTCAGCAGTCCCCTGTGGAGTTTATCTCGTTTGGTGGGGTGCTCAACGACCTGTCGGTTGAAGGCAGCTGCACACCTGGTCGGGTCAAGCGGCGTGTTGTCACCAAAGGTGACAGTTGTTAACTCGCTTCTACGGGGATTTGAGAGGTTCGTTATTGTTTTCCATAATTTGTTTGAACCTAAATTCGACCCTTCCAGGTGTTGCAGCCACTTCTCCCTTCGGTAGCTGTTTACCAGTTTGCCGATCTGGTTGTCAAGCACTTTAACGCGGCGATCTGCTGGGTTGGATCGTCATAGGTCATCTCTCTGCTTAGCCAAGCGAGAGGCTTCAATGGGAAAGTTGGGACGAAGGTTGGAGATGCGCACTGAGGGGATGCATCTCTTTCCAGCTGCGAACAAGGTATCCCGAAAAAATCTTTCGCCCTTGCACGCAGTTCTTGGCGGGCCTGCGGCTGCGAAGACCTCTTCCGTATGGTTCCGAAAACTGGACCAGTCGTCCTTGGCGAAGTTGTCAGGTCGGTACTCGAGTTTCTTAGGTCAGAGCATCGGAGGTGTGATCTGGTACCACACGCGCTGCAGCTGACGGACGTGCTCCCTGGTGAAGGTTCTGCCACACATGCGGCAGGAGGCAAATGGTGCCAGGACTCGGACAAGGGGATGAGATGGGTGGCAATGTTTGGGGGGCTTGTGTTGTGGGGTGGTGTTTGGGGCAGCACAAGATTGGCATTGGAATGGTGAATGGTCCACAGAGGTGTGTTTAGGCACCGCCTGTGTATCCATCTTCCACACCCATTGCACACGACTTTGCAAATAATTCCAGTAACAGCATACAACGCACTCGTGCTCCACTGGACCTGGGTTGCGTTCAATGTCACCGGCGCAGATGAGAAGAAGTCTGGTCAGGCAGGCCGGCGTTGCTTGTCCAGTTAGGGAAAAAATAGGGGGTGGGGTATAGAGTATGGATGTGGACATACCTGTGGCAGGTCCGTTTCTGGGGGTTGACAACTCTTGGGGGGGTTATCCCCGTCGGTCGAGTGCAGCTAATCCCTTGATGCTCTCAGGCAGATTTCACGCAAATGTGAGTCTTGCGACAGTACTTGGCAGAGTGTCCAAACTGTTGCCATCTGTGCTATTGGGCGATAACTGTGCGCTTACAAAGCGGCTCCACCTTGGACCTCATATGGTACATATGTTTGACGCAGCGACGATGTTCAAGAAGAACATGTTAGCCGGTTCACTGTCAGGGCATCCTGGCTCGCTACACCTCTTCGAGGTATGTGTGTTTATCACGCTTGCATCTCCTCTTTTATTTAATTGTGCAGCATGCTGTGGTGAAGGCCTTTCACGCAGATTTTATATGGTCGGTCTTCCTTTAGCTGGTAGCAGTGGAACTCTTACTTTTCCTCAACTATCCAGCTGACAATGGAGCGATAGGTTTTTGCATCTGCAGCCGTATCACTCCGCCAATGGAAGCTCTAACCTCGACCTCGTTAACATCTGTGACCTTGCCGATAGATTGCATAAGGATGTTGATGTTGTTGACATGCATCACAATTGGGGATGGCTTCGGCGTCGGTTTTCCGCGGGCAGGAGGTATTTCCTTTTCACGGTTCTCCACTGCGAGTGCGGCTTTGTTGTTCCGCGAGCAGTCCAAAGCGGTTTGTGCTTCCGTTGTAGCTAGGTCCAGTAGAACTATTGTTATTGCTGGAAGGATTCTTTTTGCCTAGAACATGCGATGAGCCAGGTGATATCCTGGTTTCTAACGTTTGCTGCTTACCATTGACGGTGACGGTTTAGCGAGCACTTGTCGTAAGAGACGTAGTTTTATTTAAAGCTGCCATATCAACTTCAATTGCTGTGCTCATCTCCCCGTTGGCTATGTCCATTACGGCAAATCTGAGGGCATTGCCAAGTTCAGCATTGTTCACTTTTTTGTTTGCTGCTGCTAAAGTCTGCGCCTTTTGGATATGTCTGTTTTTTTCGTTTTTATAGCCGCCTAAAAGTATGCTGCAAAAGCTTAAGTATCAAAATCCAGTCAAGACTCAAACCTTGGGATCGTAGAGCTTTTTCTTACTTTGAGCTATAGCTTTAGTACAGTGCTCGGCACCCATACAAAAACATATTTCCCTTGCGCTAGTATGTGTAGCAACAGACACGAAGCTTTGACGTTTTCTTGCTTTACACTGAACAAAATATTATACGCAGATATACTAACAAATTAAAATACAATGGAAAAACAAAAATATTGAGAAAAAAAAAAAAGAAAAGAATAACAAAAAACGCGTCGGATGCTTCACTGCATGGTGACGCTTCAAGCTACGCATAAGTGTTTGTTGAATTAAAAATGTGTATAATTTGAAAATTAATGGATAAGTTTTTGTGCATATCAAGTACATAAGTAAAAATCTTAATAACAGCAGTGTATATTATTACAAATCTATTGCATTTTAGTCTGTGTGTGTGTGTACGAATTTTTTTTAATACCCCGATCCATTGAAAATGGAAAGGGGTATATTAGTTTTGTGACGATGTATGTAACAGGCATAAGGAGACATCTCCGACCCCATAAAGTATATATATTCTTGATCAGTATCAATAGCCGAGTCGATTTAGCCCTGTCCGTCTGTCCGTCTGTATGAACGCGTCGATCTCCGAGACTATAAGAGCTACAGTAACCAAATTTGGTATCATGGTTGGTGTAGTTTTCGGAAAAATCTTTTTAGAGGTGCATTTTTTCACCTGTGGTTTTGAAATAAGCTACATGTACTAATGAGCTTATTGATCTGCATCAAAACATTTTGGATGCTACGCCCACAACGCCCAAAACCTAAAAGTTCGAATAACAGGTGTAATTTTTCACCTGTCACCTTCAGGCTCAGCAAGCATGATTGGCATCACATTATTGATCTACTGTACCAATGAACGGCCGACCGGATCAAAAACACAGAATTTATAAAGCAGACAAGTTTCTCATTTTTTCGAGAATAGGTGTTAACAGCGCCACTCACAGGTGCAATTATTATCCTATGTCCTTGAAATTTGGCATAGATAATTGGAATATTATATTGTATCTAATATACTAAAGAAGTATCAATCGAATCAAAAACACACATATTATAAGCAAACAAGTTTGAAATTGCTGATTTGCATAGATTTGAGCATCAACGATGACAGGTGAAATTCTCACCTGAAACTCGTTATATTTACTATTGAGCTTACGACTGACCGATCTGCATCAAAAAATTTTGCGTGCCACGCCCAAAAGCAAAAGTGCGAATAACAGGTGTAATTTTGCACCTGTGATCTTGAGACTCAGCATAGGTGATTGGCATCATAATATTGATGTACTGTACCAATTTTATGTCTATCGGATTAAAATTGTTGGTTTTCTAGAGCAAACATGTTTGTCATTGATGTTTTCAATGAGCTAGCCGCGAGGTCGACATCGCTAGCACTTGGATCAGGGTATCTCGTAGCAAGCTCGACTAGAGCTTCCTTACTTGTTTTGAATTAGAGAATTAATAAGTATTTTTTTTCATTTTCTTTTTTTTTCAAATTTTTGACAAAGGAATTAAGTTATGTAAATTATTGTGGACTACTTTCATTTTATGGCAGCCCTTTTCCTTGTTGCCCATGCATTTTCCTAATACAGCTGCATACATATGTACATATATATACATACATATATACATAATATAAAATATTTTTTTGTTTGTTTGTTTATAGCTGTGCTGGTCGCGTCTCTCAAACACACACAAAAGAAAGCTCTACATATATATATATATATATATATATATATATACATATAAAAATAATGAAAATAGTGAAAAATAGGTGCAACATAAGATGAAAACTTAAAACACAAAAGGGAAATTGTGCGACACAGTTGCAAACTGCAATTGCAACAGCAGAAACTGATGCATTTTTATTATAATTCTCGGCTGTTCGGCTCTTGTGCACCGGATGATATCTTAATATCGAAACTGAGCCAACCCAATAAAAAATTTTAAAATGTTTCTCTCTTTCTATATTTTTATCGCGAAAGTGAAAAGCGCTTTTCTGTGCCAAGAGCAACAATTTCAATTGCAGTTGAGCAGCTGATAGAAAAAATTTATTTACGCGATTGCATTGTTTATTTTCTTTTAGTTCCCAGCAAGTACTCGTAGCACTAATTCAAATTTTGACATATTTTTATACCCCGATTCATTGAAAATAAAAATGGGTATATTAGTTTTGTGAAGATGTATGTAACAGGCATAAGGAGACATCTCCGACTCTATAAAGTATATATATTCTTGATCAGTATCAACAGCCGAGTCGA
>JBANCX010000533.1:3264-16374 GCA_037040065.1 Dettopsomyia nigrovittata | reverse complement strand
GAACAAACAACGGCGCCAATTTCATTCCACCATTTGTTCTTAAGTCTGGCTAATTCACCCTGTTCCTGCAGCATCAGTAGCGCATTATTAAATTTATCCCGATATGGCCAATCTAGTTCAATATATATCTTGAGATTAACAATTTTCGATTGAGAATCTATTTATTTATTTATACATACTTTTGGGCATTGCAATACCATAACCCTTCTCATCGAGTGGCTCTCCGATTTTCTTTAGATCACAATTCCGAACCGTATTATATTCTATGGATGTGGACTCCATTAGGAATGCATATAATTTATTTTTTTTTACTTTCAAGACACCTTCATCGTTTTTATCGGGCAACATTTTTGGATTGTTACTTAGATATGCATTCATATCCTGATATATTTTTTCCTCAGAGGTCTAAAGAAGATACAAAATTAGAATTTTGAATATTTGAGGTATTTTTTTGTGGAGCTTACCAAAAAGAAATTACGAGTTGAACCAATTTTTCTACAACCATATTGTACATCATTTTTATTTTCGGATAAATCTTGAATATTATTTATCGGATTGAATTTGTTCTCAACTGTTAGAAATGCAGCCAAATTGGCGGTATATGAAGACACTAGGATCAGTGTGAAAAACCACCAAATGGATGATATTGTGCGTGTGCTTAATGATCTATAAAAAATTGAGTATAATATGATAAATATTATAATATATATTAATCCAATACTTTGGTGCAATTTCCGAGCCCTGTTGCAACAAAGCTCCAGTCGCAAACCAAACCGAATTATTTATGGTAAATTGATTTTCCAATTCTTCGGGCTCTTCAATGCATGGATAGGGATTATCCCATTCGGTGGGCGACAGGCGACCCACAAAGAATAGACAAAGAGATACGGCCAAAAATGAAATTCCCAAATATATCCAAACGTCCAATGAAAAGGGATCCATGAAGGAAAAGAATGCTGGCTCTGGCGTTGTAGGTTGCCTAAATAAAATGGCGATTCCTGAAATAGGGAAATATTTCAATGAAACAATAAAAAAAAAGGTTTTTTTTTTATTAAACCAACCAAGATTCATAAAGGGTATGGAGAAATCAATGACCTCCTCTCTCTCAGCTGTTATGGTCAGATCTGTTATTGCCAGGTCGGCACGCTAAAAATGATAAAAACTCGATAATTAATCGAATTAAAATTTGACTTTTCTAACTTACGCCTTCGGCAATTTCCTTAATCATGCCGGTTGATACATTTGTGGTTCTATTGAATGCACCATAATCCTGACCACCATACATGAATTTATAATTAAATCGAAGATCTTTTGCCAACATCTTAATCAAGTCAATGGTATATCCCTCATACTGATCATTGCCATGTAGCGTTGAGATACTTTCTTTCAGGCTCGCATATGGTTTATTCTAAATTTCAAAATTTTATATTTTTCGGAATGATTTTTATTATTATTTGCTACTTACTGGCCAAAAGATTAGCACCCTGAATGTTTTATTTGCTAAATCTTCATGTTCGTTTAGTTGTAAATCTTTTTCCGGCCGTTTGAACTCAAAATCTGTACCATCCTCCCAAGTGCCCACCTTGACTAAGCCCTCAGACTGTAGTTCAATAACATCAATGCTATATCCTTTGCGTACATTGCCCTCAAAGCTAATGGAGCCAGTAATAGTTTTCTCCTCAATTTCCAACTAATATGAATAAAATATATAAATTATGTATAAATCATTTAAGACACTTACCGATCTCATATAGTTTCTGAAAGTCGAACCATCTGGTTGTACATTATCATGGCGTTCGGAGCAGTTCAACTGTTGCGGTTCGTAGGGTAAACGATTTGTGGTCTCACCAAAGACACGAACCGCATCATAAGTCAGAGCCATTTCCAGTGTGATGGGTGTATAACCTATGATAAGTAATATATCGATAGTTTAATAATCGATAATCGAACTAATGTATTTATTTATACCATTTTCATTATTGAGTACAACATCTTCGCCCTGTGCCTGTTGTAGGGCTTTCACCAAGTCCTGGACCTCCTTTTTATTGGGATCAAACAATCGTATGCCAGTTATATTGACCTCACTATGCTTATACTCTTCCAGATCATAAGTATGCATGTCCAGATTGCCAATAATATATGTATAATCTTCATTCATGATGCCCACCTGTTGGGCCTGACGCAACAACTGGGCCACACCATCCGTAGATCCAACGACTACAATCCGATTATCCTCAGATTTGCGTATGCGTCTCAGCACCGACTTATAGTTGCCATTTAGATTGAGATCATAGCGCATTACCTTGACAACCGGAGTTTTCGTGCCACGTAGCTCAAGCAAATAATCCAATATTTTCAGATACTCAGCTGAAAATAAACATAAAAATGTTGTCAAATTTTCGAGAACATATTTATACATATAGCTATCGTACAGGACTCGTAGCAGAATATGAATCTGGACCATTCAAATTGTGTGATAATATCATATAGAACCTTTGCAATATCCTCCGAATGTGGATGTAAATTGTAGCCATCGGTTTGTTGACTCCATGATAGATGCGGATATATAAATGGTATATCCTTGGCATCGCATGCACTCAATAGATGCATCGCTGTATGCTTAGCACTTGGTCCAAATATTGCTCCAACACCATTCTACAATAATATCATATTAATATATATATTTAACAACAATTTGCATTAATTATCTATTACCTGCATAAGTCTGCATAATTGAGAAAATGCTTGCACTGAATCACCATATGTCACTAGCTCGGTATCACCCACCAGAGGAACACTGAGATCGTTGTTCACCACCGAGATGGCATGCTCAAAGGTCTGACGAATGTTATCAGTGGCATCATCAGTGATAAGACCTGTCACATATGTATTGAGTGAAAGAGCGAAATGAGTGAAATTCGTGTGTGTGTGTGTCTTTGTGTGTCTCAAAAAGCTTACCAATATGTATGGCCTGGCCACCATATGAATTAGCCATATATCCCTGCACAACATTTGGCCAAAGTAATATTACACAAATTAACCAGAAATACATTTTATTATATATTTTCTGCACTTATTGGAAATATGACTTTTTCATTATATCGCTTCTATTTTTCTGTTTTTGATTATTTTTATTTTTGGAACACCCAGAGAAAGAAAAAAGTTCTGTTCCTGTTGAGCACACGGTACCAACTGAGGCGATTCCACATTACATTTCTTTCTGAGAATATATTTTTACTCAAAAGTTTTCCAAAATATTCATGTTTGAGCTTGAAAGCTGCAAAGTTTTCAAATCTTTACCAGTGTTGTATACGTTTTATAGATAATACCCACATAAGATCCAAATATTTGTTGTAATTTTTTTGTTGATATTTTTTGTTTGTGTATATTTAACAAAAATTTGTGTTTTATTTATATTTATTTAGAATTATCACAAACATTAATTAATTGCTATTTAATCATTGCAAATTATAAATACATATTTATAAATTATTACTATGAAAAATATATATATGTATGTATGTATATGTTATGTAGAAGATATAAAATTGATAATTTACATTATTTATCTTTTTTTTTTGGCACAGTTGTTTGGAAATACATAATTATTAATCCATAATTAATTTCCACTTTATTGGCAAAACTTTAATTTGGGCTAATCCAGTAAGGAGCCAACACCTTCAAACTATAAAAAAAAAAAAAACAAAAAAAAACAAAATTTATTAATAAAAATATAATTTCTTATATTTAAAAACAGAAGAAACAAATTTATTTAAGAACTGTTTATGATAAATTACGAAAATTTCAACTTTTTCTATCTTCTGTCTGCACATTTATTTATTTTCATTTTATGGCATATGTATGGAAAATTGTTCATACATATCTCTAGCATCAACACCATTTACACTCATTTCCATTTTTTAGTTTTCTGTTTCTGGAACAGTTTTTAATACCCCGATACATTTGGAAAAAGGAAAAGGGGTATATTAGTTTTGTAACAATGTGGTAACAACCATAAGAAGACATCTCCGATCCTATAAAGTATATATATTCTAGATCAGCCACAACAGCCGAGTCGATATAGCGATATAGCGTCGATCTCAGAGACTACAAAAACTAAATTTGGTATCCAAGTTCGTGTATATCGCGCGCAGTACACGATTTACAGGAGTAATCTTTCATCTGTGATCTTAAGGCTCAGCATAGGTGATTTTTATAATAATATTGATTTAATGTACCAATTTTATGTCAATCGGATTAAAATTGCGGCTCTTATAGAGCAAATAAGTTTGTCATTGGTTGTTGCAAGGCGCAGCAAGGTATTTTGACATTTGAATCGGGGTAGCTCGTAGTCGAGCACACTTGACTTGAGCTTCCTTACTTGTTTTTCTTTCGAAAAGTAGAACAAATTTGGAGACTTTGTTTCAATCTTTAGATAAATTGGGCATTTAAAAATGATTCATTTGTTAAACTTTTTTTTTTTTCCGAATACTACAATACATCCTCGAGAAATTGCGAACTGTGTATAAGTAAGTATAGCAATTGAGAGGGCATTGCAAAGACAATTAAAGAAGTTTGCGACAGCAACAGTAAAAGCAAAGAGCTATAGAACGGAGAATGGAGCGGACCCATCTGGTGAGCATAAATCACCATTAATTAAGTGAATGTATGTAGCACTTTGGGCACAAGTGAAGTGCGACGATATTGTTGACACAACAAGCTCTGAACCCAAAGGAACACTAATGAAACTGACAGACACAGTGTCTGCCAGTATCTGAACTCCTCTAATCAAGTGGCTTCGAAAGTGGAGCAATTGGAGAATTGGAATGCGAATGGAAATGCGTATAAATATACTTACAGTTAGTGTCAGCTCCAACTGGTATGAACTGGTGGTAGTGTATTGTATAATAGTATGTCTATAATACTCTTAGGCTAATAATAGTTAACAAAATTGCGACTACCAGACGCTGCATTTCTTTGGTGGATTCATTGGTGTGCCGACGGCACAGTTAAACTCTCGAGCAAAATCAACGGAGTTGGATAGTGTGCCAATGACACGATAACGTCCTGGACTATGGATGGCTGTATTGAGTTTATTGCGTATGGCTTCTGGTCGCATTGCACCGCACCAGACTTGTCCAAAATTTAAAAAGAATAGCTGTGGCCCGGTCATATTAAGTCCAGGTAACATTTCATTCTTGGCCTCCTGCGGATTTTGTTGTAGCCAGCCCATATAGGCATGAAAAGCCTGACGGAGTCCACCATTATCCGCAATATTCTCGCCTTAAAGAGAGATGTAGCAGCTATGACAATGGCACATTAAACTAAAATAAATGATGGCCTTACCTTGCGTGCTCTCGCCATTAAGGGAGATGCCCACCTCATCGACCGTGTAATTACCATATTGTGAAATGATGCAACGAGCGCGCTCATCAAAGCCACGAATGGAGGCATCTGTCCACCATTTGTGTATATTGCCATTGCTGTCAAACAGACGGCCTTTGTCATCAAATCCGTGTGTCAGCTCATGGCCAATGACCACACCAATGCCGCCAAAGTTCAATGACTTGGGAAAGTGACGATGATAAAAGGGCGGCTGCAGTATGCCAGCGGGAAACATTATTTGGTTCTTGTTGCGGCTATAATAGGCGTTAACAATGGCTGGAGCTGTTTGCCAGTTGGTTTTATTTACACGCTCATGCAATTTGGACTGTTCCATTTTGGCTGTATGCAGCAGCACATTCAGTGTATTTTCAAAGTACTTATCCGGATGTATTTCAATGCCCGCATACTTCTCATTCAATTCCTCCGGATTGAGTATAAAGTCTGGATAGCCAATTTTAAGTGACATAGCATTCACCTTTTGTTCGGCCAGCTGTTTAGTCGTTTGATCCAGCCAATCTGTTGTATTTAATATCTCCCGAAACGCTTGCTGCAGCTCATGTGTCATGCGTAGAGTATCCCGTTTGCTGTTGTCATCAAAGTAGCGACTGACGAACATGGAACCCACTGCCATGCCCATGTTTGTATTGACCTGTGCTATGCACACCTTCCAGCGCTGCGGACTCTCCTCGCGTCCAAACAGTGCATGATAGAAATTCTGCTTAATGTCATCGAAGCGATCATCCACATTATTGATTCGATGACGCACAAAGCGCCACATCATGTAGTTGGCCACCGTGCGAGGTTCGGTGATTGCCAGCAAAGAAACCAGCTGCTTCATGTACTCCATGGCATAGATGACCACCTCCTCGGTCTCATTCACATTGCGCGCCTGCAGCGTGCTCAGATAAGCAGTCCAGCCTATCTGTGGTACTGCAGTTTTCAGTTGTTGCAATGTCATGCGCTTGTACAGCTGAAAGGCATTTAAAAGTGTTTATAATTTGTTTTGTTGGAACTACTCTCATTGATAGCTTACCTTTGTGACATTGAGTCGCTGTTCCGCTGGTGCTGTTATCGCTGCCAGGCGAGTTTCAAAGGCAATCAGCTCGGCAGCAGTACGCATTGCCACCGATTTATTGGCACCCAGCTTATGCGTCACCTCGAACATGTAGCGCTGATAGGCATGCAGATATTTGGCATTATTCTGCTGCAAAAAATACTCACGTGTGGGCAGTCCTAGGCCTGTCTGGTCAAATTGTATGATGTTCTCCTCAGAATTCTTGATGTCAGCGCCTACCCACTGGACAATGAATATATCGTTGTTGTAGCGTCGCAGCGTAGCCGCCAGCTGCTGCCAATTAAAATTTGTACTCCGCCAGTCTGCGTCCAACACGGGCCAGCCGCCCAGTTGGTGAATTAGAGCGATCAGTGGCTCTAGGCCGCGTCGCGCCAAAACCTCATTGTTTACGCAGGATTTGTAGAGGTTCTTGGCCTTGAGTTGAGCATCGTGCTTGACTTTCAAAAACTCTTTGTTGGCGGCAATCAGGGGCTGTTGTTGCGTGGCGTCCACTCTCAATTTTTCCTTATCCTTCTCTTTATCTATTTCTTTCTCTTTGTTGCTATCAATAATGGCAGCTGGCTCGTCTTCCTTTGTCTTCTCCCTTGGAGGTTCAATGAGGCGTTTACGCTTGGTGCCATTGCTAAAACGCTTGTAGCGCACCAGGACGCGATTTAACAGATGTCGTCGGCGTACAATGTGACGACGCATGCGCTCTGCTAAAAGTTCTGATGCCTGTTCGGTTTCGGGCTCCTGTTCGTTCAGTTTGAAGATGTTGTTGCGTACACGTTGTTCGGGACTGGTCACTTGCGGATTCTTCTCAAGAAGATTGCGCAGTACCACATCTAGACTCTCTCGCAGCATCTCAAAGGTATCGAAGCCCGCCTTGTCCTTGGGAATGGGATGCAGTCTCTCCCAGTTACCGCAGGCGTATTTGTAGAAATCCACACATGGATCAATCTGTTCGTTCATATAACGTTGCATTGTTCTGGACTGTGCTTGGCGTATGTCTTCGCGTGTTCCCTGCTCATTCCAGAAGGACTGCAGTGTACTCTCCACTAGTTGGGAAGCCAGATCTCGTACACTTAATTCTTCAGTTTCCGACACCGACTTAGACTCGGACTCTGACTCGGCTTCGCTTTCGGTTTCCGGCTCGGGTTCTGCCTCACGTCGCTCACGCTGTCTTTTCCAATACTGCAACATTTCCGGGTAGCGCTTGGGCATTGGCTTTTTCTGAATCGTGTCATACTCCAAGCCTTCATTATCATCCACAACCATATCAGTCTGTACAGCGACTTCATTTTCAAGGCATTCCCGAGGTATGGCACCGGCTCTGATGCCGTGCGGCAAGAAGGATGTACGCGCATCCTTCATCAATATGCTACGTTCCTCCAGTTCCAGATCCTCACCATTCGTATATCGATAAGGTAGACAACGTCGCGCTCTCTCTGCAGCCAACGATTCTAGTTTGGATCGCTTTGCCTGCGGCAGTAAAAACTCATCATTGATCAGTTCATTCCATGTACCGTCTTCCGGCAACAGCGACTCGTAATCATCCAAATATCCGGGCATTGAAGCAGTGACAGTCTGTTGTTGTAGTTGCTGCTGCTGCTCGCTTATCCGTTGTTCACTTAGTTCCAGTGCCTGCAGCATACCATCCAGCCGCAAAAGCAACAGCAGGACTAATGTCAATGGCAGCATCACCACTGGAATTAATAAGAGTAATTTGCAGCATGTTAAACCCGGACACCACTGAACACGTCCAGTTTGCTGGTTAACACCTAGCCCTAATTTAACACGTCGCCCACGCGCTCGGCCAATGGGCGGGGCTGTCAACGGCAAGCCGTGCACCTGCGGCAGCGACAGCTTCAGCGGACTATGACGACTCATAGCGCACTGAATCCAAAGCTATGAATATGAATATGAATATATGTAGACGTGGATGTAAATAGGAATACGCCTGTGGCCTTTATTCTTTAATTAAACGCAATTTTTGCGCGACGCAATTGCGAAACAATGAAAAAATGAAAAGCCGTAACCGGAGAATGCGAGAATTGAAAAATGAGAAACATATACCGCGAACCGACTACCGACAACCGACTACCGAGAACCGAGCAAGTAGCGAGATCGTGCGGGCGCATCAGTCGCACGCGCATTGCCTACTGAATGTAACAGCTCCATAGCTTTGTGGCGGGCGTACCGGTCAAGCTGGACGTAATCACGGCGCGCGACAAACAATTGAATGAAGACGACAAACGCTCACAACGACAAATAACAACAGCGATGACAACTACAATAATGATGATGATGATGATGACTACGACAATGCGGCGCTTTATCAAACCCTTAGCCTGAACATATGGAGCTGACGATTAATTGAGCATAAAATTGATTCTATGTTGGCGTCAATGATTGTGATCAGTGTGTTTGTTATGTGTCTGTCTGTCCAGTCGTTAACCAGACAGTAAATATTGATAAAAATTGATTGTTATATTGATAGTATTATTATAGATATTTTGACCTTATACTCAGGCAACCTGACAAAGCTAAGCTTTATATTTGACCTATTAGCCCCATTTTGTTTAGTTACAAAAGAGCAAACTTCCGTTTGCATTAATGCTCGCTAATGCCAGCTAATCAACATAACACTCGTAGAACTTTTGCACAATAGAATGCCAGCTACAGAGTAATAACAAAAAAAAAAGAAAAAACTAAATAACTTGTGAATAATTTGTGGAAAAATACAAATACAAACATAATAATATGTTATGATGGTAGACATTTCTCTATACATATGTTTATATAAATTAATTTCGAAAGTTTTTTTTTCTGTCTCTGCTGTTGTGGTACTTAAGAGAAGTGTACCAGCAAATTAAAATTCTTTTAATTTTATTTCTTGGATCTTGATTAATTAATGCTCTAATTCCGACTCCTTTTTGCGTCTACTGGCACTCATTATCGCTGCTCAGCAACATTGTTTTTCTAATTAATCTAATTCTGATCAATGGTTGTCACTCACAGACGGCAAACAAATAGAGACCAAAGATATGGAAATGATCGTGATATGATTAGATATGAGGCTGCTTACAGAAGCGCAAGATGACAATTGCATAGATTTTGACCATCAGACAACATGTATATATTAGACATACATATTAATAATGAAAAATTGTAGGAAATTAAAAAGTAACTTACTTATTTTAGTGTCATTATCACTGTGCCACAACAACACGTTTTTTTTTTTTTTGTGGCAGCACCTCCGCATTTTGACCTTCTCTTGGGTTCAGCTTTGAATTGAGTCTAAATTCAATCAATTTAATTTAATTTCACAAAACAATTGCACTGAACTGGTTGGTAGACAGGCGGACAAATAGAACGGACAGATGGAAAGACAAACAGATAGACAGACAAGCAGGTTAAATAATTTTGTTTTTACAAGCGATATCTATGGCTTGTTGCGCTACACCCAAATGGGTAGGGCATATAAACAAATAAAAATTAAATAGAATAGGTCAAAACCTCAATTAACTAGTTTAAGCTTGTAACTAAAGCTACTGTTTGAGATAGAAAAAAAACAATTTATAAAAAATCGTTACAATAAAGGGAATCAAAAAATAAACAAACCCACGAATATAAAAAAGAATTTTATTTTTAGCTTATTTTTAGCAACAAACAAATCATTTTCAATAAACTTTTACTGAGATTCTTAATAGTATTTCTACAACTGACTTGTTGATTGACTAACATGAACAGGAACATGATTGAACTAGTTCAAAGCACTAAAATTTTTCTTTAGATTTTATGTGCTCGTAGAAATAATTTCATTTAATTCTTATATAATTTACTAGTAGTAGCTAGACTAAATTACTTACACGTTACAAGCATATAGCACTAGCATACACTGCGTATGCGTAATTTTCAGAGCACTCATGAAAATGTCAAATGTATTTACTGCTAATCTGCATAATCACTGAGCCAACTACACACACACACACACACAACTACTTAAGTGAATTTAAGCTACTTGGAGTGTATAGCCTAAGGCAAAACTTACAAGTAAATTGCCTTTCGACATAGTTACATGCGACGGACATTGGGTTTAGGTTAGTATTACAAGATTATGCGGATAATTGCTGGCATGCGACGCCATCTAATATGATGCCACGCACCTCATCCTCTATGATTCTATGTACTCGTGTGTGTACATACATACATATGTATATACGGAACTGCCTATGGCCATTTGCTGCCCGTGTTGTAGCTACTGTTTGGGGTCGCGGCTTTTGTCCAGTTCTCTCTCTCTCTACTCTCAGTTTCATGAACATTAAACACGCAAATGTGTTTGTGTATGAGAATGATGTGTCTGTATGTGTGTGTGTGTGTGTGTGTATATATTTGCAGTTGTAGTTAACTTTGAATTGCCATTGCCTCGTATGCTAATTTTAGCCTTAAACCTTTTAATTAGCGTCTATGACCGAGATTGGAGAACATGTCAATTTAACACAGACACAAGCACTCATGTGCATCATATTGTATACAAATGTACATACATATGTATGTATGGCATGCAGTTGTATATACATAAACAAATTTTGTTGTTGCTGCTGACGTTTTCGGTTGACAATCTTTGATTGCACGTGTTATGTAATTGTCAACTTGATGGCTTTTAACTTGATTTCAATTGATCTTTAGTTCAAGTGCAAGCTATTCGATTCGATATTCATATGTAGATAAATGCATTAGTTATACATTGATTATTTGAAAAATTATTATTAAACAATTTTGTTTTGTATTTATTATCAATTTAGACAAATTATTTTATTTAAATATAATTAAAGCTTTTTCCGGTCTATATGAAAGCTATAATTTGCGAACGTTCCAACAAAGGTAAATGAACCTAAACTGTATTTGTACTACTCGTATATGAGTAATCGACAATTGATCTTTTTAACCTTTCTGAGGTTTAACAATAATTAGTTAAATTATTATTCAAACATAAAAAATCCCCTTTCATCAATATAAGCGACTGTTCAATCAAAAATTAATTGAAAAGTCTCGTGTCTCTCTATATTAATGAATATTTTGATTTAAGACTTATTATAAAAATGTATTTTTAAATAACTTGTTTAACAAAGTCATCAAATGCAAGCAAATAATTATGCATTTAACTAACGTTCTGTTAAATGTTATTTTCTTTATTTTATTATTAGAATCATTTGAATATTTCGCTATTCAATCAGATGTTTTGTATAATTTTAATTAAAGTTATGAGATGGAAATATCCAATCGTTATACACTTGATCAGCTGTTACAGTCCTTGAGATTAATATTTATATGAAACTATATAGAGATCGTACATAAATGTTTTAAAGTTCTATTAAAGAAAAACACTCAATTGTTTGAGGCTTTTAAAAGATTGAAAACAATGTTTTGTTTTGAACACTCGTTAGTATATTTAATTATACTAAATAATTTAATTACAGTCGGTTGCTTGCGCTTTTAATTTGACTTGTTTCAAGCTAAGCCACACAAGTTTCTAGAATTTCAATTTTCAACATTTTTTTCTTCTTTTTTTTAATTTACAATTTAAAATGAAACTCACATGGAAATTTTACAAACACTTCACGTCACATGCAATTTACAAAAATTTGCAAACTTGCTTCAGGTGTGTTTGTCTTCCAGCCTTCGAGCCCTGCTGACGTTCTGAAACTGATTTGAAGAATTGAGTTTGAAAAAAGCTTTTGCTGTGGCTGTGGCTGCGGCTGCGGCTGCGACTACTGCTGCTGTTGCTGATGCATCTGTCTGTTATCGTCTTTGTTGTGACTTTGTTTGTTTGTTGGATGGTTTTGTTTTTTATTTATTTATTTTTTGCAGGGTTGCATGCGAATCTTGTGGCTGAGTAAGTTGGTTGAATAATGTTAATGCCACTGCTAATGAGTCGAGCACTTTGCTGTCACAAAATTTTAATTGCTGCAAGATTAACGCTAATTGAAATGGTCAAAGCAGTGGGCACAACTGCTTTCAGTTTACACTTAACTTGAAAATTAAATGGAAAATCAGCTGTGAGCATATTATCACTTAAATATTTATTTTTTTCTTCCTCCCTTTTAAAAAGTTTATCGATTGACTTAATAGTCAGAGCTATGTACTTCAAAGTGCTTGCAAATGAAGTTTCGCTTAAGTAAACCATTCGAATTTTGTAAATTTTCGAGCTTTCTAATTGAGTTCTATACATTTAGCAGGTGAGTTTAATAATTCTTATTAATGCGAAAGGATTGTATTGAATTACAATACCGATTTGAAGTTGAAGTTTGAAGAACGGAAGTTGGACATTCTAGCGACGTTATCTATCGTTAAGCTTGTTTTTTACAACATAACAACATTAATTAATAAACCTTATTAACTATACATACAATAGTTGTCAAGTTTATTGTGCGTGCTAATAAAAGTCAATTGTCAGAGCATATTAAATAATTGTAAATATCAGAAAACTGTCAATTAATCATTAAAATTGGCATTGTCTACACTTATGTATGTAGATACATATGTACATACTTGTATATTCAGTGAATTAATAATTCTCGATTTATTGCTTTCATGTTCATTTGTTGTCGCACACACTTTGACAAGAATATTTCAATTTGTTTAGATTACTAGACCACACCTGAAAA
>JBANCX010000532.1:0-16379 GCA_037040065.1 Dettopsomyia nigrovittata | reverse complement strand
GCTGCCTTCGATTTCTTGAATACCTTCCTCGATGGTCAACAATATGCTGCCGGTGACTCACTCACCATTGCCGACATCGCATTGGTCGCCAGTGTGTCCACCTTTGAGGTAGCTGGCTTTGACATTGCCAAGTATGAGAATGTGAACAAATGGTACGAGAATGCCAAGAAGGTTACACCTGGCTGGGATGAGAACTGGGCCGGCTGCTTGGAGTTCAAGAAATTCTTTGATTAATCTGTATTTGTGTTTTTAATATATTTAAATAATAATTTATTCAGTAACGATTCGAAATCGTACAAAATGTTAGTGTGCTAATAAAAAAAAAAAGTATTCATTTTTATTGAATACAATTTAAGAGATAACAATAATTACTATTTTATTATTATTTGCATGTATTTCAAATCAAAAACTTTAAGATTGACCCAAGGAAATATGACGAATGAACTGATTGCCGAATAGCTTCATATTTTACTCATTTAGCAGCTAGCTGTAAATACGAATGTATTCGTTGCATTCTCTTTTTGGTCTTTCTCTTTTTATAGCATTATTGAGAGCATTGTTGCTGTTCTCGCTATAAATGCCGGCCGCTTTTACACTGCCCCATAAAAGTTGTTGTCCGTGGGCGTTTAATTTCTATACATGGTTTCTCTAACTGCATACTGAGGTATGTCTATTGTACAAAATGCAGACAGGTTTGTACATACATATATAATTTTTCATAGCTCAATGTTAAAGCAATTTTCATAGCTTTGGGTCTGAGAAATAAGTTGAGAGTACGAAATACATAAATTTATTAATTGTACACTGTTCTCATGCGTCTAAAATTAAACAATTATTTTAAATTATTATATATTACCCCTATAATTTTAACAAGATTTTTGAACTTTTATTTGATACTTTGCGCATAGAACTGAATAAGAAGTTGGTAAATGTAAATAAATGAACATTTATTATACGAATTATTTCTTTAATACTGAATCCAAATTAAAAGTATGAAACTTAGTATGCCAAAGATATCAAGAACTATGTGTTCAACGTGTTCTTCTTTGATCTGGTCACACTATATCGATTATGACAATCCGTCAATCCGTAGTTCTTTGAAATTGTTAATGCATCACCAGATATTGAATATTTTAAGAGAATCGAGTTGGAACTTTTAAGGCTTTCAATATATTGGAAAAAAGATTTCTGATCATTAAATTTTGATTGAATGAGGCTGGTTCTTCATTCTCCCAAGTTTTGGACGAAAACTTACAAAATTGTCTGTGAAAATATTATATTTTAAGAGAATTTCAAATGAAGAAAATGTCAACGACTTATCAACTTTATCTTATCGAAATTTGTTTTTTTAAACAGCAAGTCATTGGAACACTTCACCTATATTTTGTTATACATAGTCAGTAGGGGGTGCTATAAGAAAACTTTTAGATAAGATATCAAAAGTAATATTATTATGACTGTCATAATACAGCTGAGATTGTCATTTCAAAACAAAAATAACACTCATAATAAAAAAAGTGAACAAAATAATAATTATTTTTATTGAAATACTTGAAAATAATGTAAATTCAAATTAGGTTTTCAAGTTTTTTTTGTATAATATAAAATTTTTTTATTTATTTTAAATGTTGATGTCTCAACTCTCTTCAACAGAAACAACATAAATTATTCAATTGTCAATTGGTCTTCATTTGTTTGATTTGTTATAGAAAATTGTTTTAACATTATTCAGTTGCCTTTGGCGATTTGTACAGCTAAGACCCTAAAAAACAGGTATATAAGTATAAAAAATTAATTTTTTTGTATTAAAAATTTTTTGAGCTACGTTATGTCATTTGAATGAAAGTGATTAGGTGAAGCTTTCTTGTCTATTTCGAATATTTTAGTCGCTTTGTGACAGCTCAAGATGGTAATGAATTGATATACAAGTAAATGTCTGTATATATGACTCCTAGTCTTATATTGTATATTGTAGGGCCATGAACTTATATTATCGACCCGGATCTGCGCCGCCCTGCCGTGCTGTCTTAATGACCGCCAAATTGAATTTTGACAATTTGTTATGAATATCAAGACACGTGCCGTTGACCAATTTACTTCGAAATATATGAAAATCAATCCACAATATAGTATACATATGTACATTGGTGGATCATAGATTTATGGTGTGGGAATCGCGTGTCTTAATGGTATACTTAATGAAGATAATGATACCCTTTATCCGAAGGATATTAAGCAACGGGCATTGATTGTATTTTGATATGGTCACACTATACAAAGACTTTTGCGGATTACTATTATCCACAGATCTGTCTGAAGCAAGCACTCAATGAGGAGTATTATAAGAAAGTCGAGGTAGAAGTACGTACCTATGTGTCCGGAGAGAGAGCTTTCACAGGTGCAGGTATTCATTTTGGCCAGTGTATCATCCTTCGGTTAGCTACAATCTCTTCTCATGTACGGAGCTGGCCTAAGCAGGCTCAGAGGGTTATACCTGGTCTAGGAGCTAAGAAAGTTAGTCGGGTTGTCTAGAGTACTTTGATAATTAAAGAGAAAAAATTTATATTTAAAATAAACAAAATTAAAAGAAATTTCTTTTATTGCACGTGGTTTCCTCTTTGATCCTTCGAGGAGCTAACAAACTAAAAAAAATTGCACTTGGTTGCACTTAAGAGCTAAAACAAGGAATTGGATTTACTAAACTCGAGTGGACGTCGAAATGATTGCTCCAAATTATGCAATCGCTGTTCCAGATCATTCATCGAGTTGCGCAGCGCATGGCCACGCGGACGCAAGGAAATCTGCGGCGAATGCTGCATAAGATCATCTTTGACACCTGAAAACGAATGACGCACACAGGAGCGCTTCTCGAATTTGGTATTTTGATAATGCGGATGATGCGCATGATGATGCTGTCGATGATCACAATTGGTGCTGCGACAATTGTGGGCGACCAGTGGCTCATCGGTTTTCAGTGAGTCCTCATAGGTATCACTAGCGATGAGAGGACATAAATATTATGTGAATCTCTGTTGGATTGAGTGTCTGATGAGCGCACCTACCTGCTGTCCGTATGAGCTGGTTGCTGACGCAGCTCCATATGCGCCTTGGCATGTCTGGGACAGAGCAGCTCAGTATTTGTTAAACGCTTGGAGCCGCTATGCTGAAAAGAATCGGGTGATGTTTCATACAGCTCCCGACTGCTAAGGAATTCTACGCCCGAATCCTGGCCCGTGGAATGCAGCGAGAACAGTGATGTTTCATAATTGTTGCTGCAATTAAATTAATTCAGATTTAAAAAATATTTCTTTAAAAAATATCGAAAATAATCAAAACGAATTCAAAAAGAAAGGAAACTAGCTAATTCATCATATCAAATTATATATTTGATTATCGAATTTTCGAACACTCGGCACCAAGGTTCCAAACCTAGGCTCATTGATCGGGCAACAAACATTTTAAACGAAGCGAACTACGAGTTTGGTTCGCTTGGTGAACAAAAAAATGGAAATTATAAAAGTTCCCTTACAACTTATAGTGTCATAGGTCGAATATCTCCCATTTGAATCAAACTTGATCTGTCAAGGGTATACACTTGCCAACGTACCCACAAATTTAGTGTCTCTAGCTCTTAAAGCCTCAGAAATAAACGCGTTCCTACAAACAGTCGTAGCATGGCTATGCACAAAGTCAGCTCGTCTTCCCGATCATGACTATATGTACTTTATAGGGTCTACCTGTTACATACACTTTTATACCCATTTTCAATAGAAGACGGGTATAAATACATCTTCAACCATCTTCGAACACAATCGCTTCATATCTGGTTCTATTTTAAGTGTATGAGATGATAAATGTCGATGCATAGTGACTGCTACGCCCCTTTCTGCATGTTACATAAATTTGCATAAAACTTGCATACCCATTTTCATTAGAAGGCGGGTATAATAATAAATTTAATTCATATTTATTCATTTACTCACAGATTATTCACTGGCTGGCAAGCATTATATTTAAGCACAAATGGTGCACTGTTGCCATCGGCAATATTTGCTGATGCTGCTGCTGCAGCCGCTGCCTTTGCCACAGACTTGGGCAGCGGCACATCAATGTATTCCCGTTGACACTGTTGCTGTTGGCTAGAAAAGTTAGTTAGTAAACAAAAAAAAAAAATGTGGTAGTTAGCTAGTCATGTGTAACCAGTTTAGTTTGCTAAGCTTATTCAACTCACTCGTTTAGATACTGATGATGTTGCTGCTGTGTGACCAGAGCCTGTTGCTGATGATGCTGATGCAATTGTTGCTCCAATTTCTCAGTGGCCGTTGCTGTGGATTGCGTCTGTGCCGAGGAGCAAACAGATTCCGGCATAAAAGCGCTAGTTGGACGCTGACTGTTGTTGCTGCTGCTACCCTTGCTGCAGCGTTGCGTATGTTGACGCTGTTGACGCTGATGTCGCTGTTGCGTACGGGACTGATTAATGCCGGCAATAGTATAGGTGAGACCGGCTTCTGAGGCGGCAAAGTCGCGTTGTGACCAAAGCTGACTGCGAAAATATATATAAACATGATTGGGATGAGCATTGAGTGGCATTCACATTATTAGTCCCACAAATGGCCATTTGAGTGGATAGTTGTCAAACAGAGATGGCTTCAAATGGAACACTTAATTGGCCAACTGATTTGATTTGTCTTGTTGTTGTTGTTGACATTGTTTTTTTTTTATTTTTACAGTTAGAATTCTTTGGGACAAGTGCTGTCCAGTCAAAGCCGGTTTTATAGACCAACAACAACGACAACAACAAGAACAACCAAAAAAGTCTTTTAAGCTTCACTTGAAGATTTATTAGACTAAGTATGTATGTATATATGTATGTATATATTATAAATGTATCTATGTATCTATTGGCTACACAGTCTTTAAGTTAGTTGCAAATTTTACCGCTTTTGGCGTAGGCACAAATAACAACAAGCCGCAGTGGCAGCACCCAGGCTTATTAACACCAGTAGCATCATGGTCAAAAATTCCAAGCCGCCCATAAAGCTTGTGGTCGAGGCATACGTGGGTCGTGCCGCTTGCCCAAACTCGGCCAATTCTATAATACGTGGCATTGTTTGTTTGCTACCATCCAGTTGCTGTAGCTGCTGCTGTTGCAACTGCAATGCATCCAATTGTAAGCCAGCCAAGGATCTAAAGAATTGATATAAAAAAAATTAGTTTTACCACAAATTGTAGACAGTTTTAGGTCAGACAATTGGCGGGGAATGCTTACTCTTGTAACTGCTCCATTTCCACGATGGCATTCGTATGTGGATCAACGGCATAGATATAGGCATTTGTGCTAAGAAAATGAAAAAAATAGAAGGAGATTGGCATAAATAAAGATTTTGAGATAAATAGATCGATAGGAGATCGTAGCTAGAAATAGCACACAACAGTTTGCATAAGAAATAACTTAAAAAACTAAAGAGATATCTATCTAAGAGATATCTAGCTACATATAATATTGAAATTATTTCTTAGGAGTAGAAAATATAAGATAGATATTAAGAAATCGATACCAATACGTATCCAGCTACATATAGTATAAGAAACATATCTTAGAAATAGGAAATAAATTGTAGGAAATCGTTATGAATACATTTCTATCATTCCTAATAAATATTTCTATGCTATTTATAATCAAAATGGTTAGAATTATTGTTCTATGAATTGATTATCAAAACTACAAGAAATAACGATAATCTAAGGTGACTTTTCGAGTAACTTCCAATTAAAGTTGGATGTTATTAATGTTATTAATATTATTAAATGTCTTTTTTCTATGTTTTCTGTATTATTCTGTATTAGATAAACAAAATTCTAAAAATATTATATATGAAATTCTCTATAGACTTAGGAATGAAATGCTTTTATAGAATATATAATATAGGAAAGGAATGGTTTTTAGAGAAGTTATATAAAATATAGAAATTAAAAATATTATAAAATATATAGTAATGTAAGGGAAAAAAGAGAAAATTTAAATTGTAAAACTAATAAAAATATTATAATATATTATATAAATAAAATTTTAAATACAAAGTAAACTCATAACTTACGCCACTTCGAGTCCACTAGAGTTGGGTTCCAACAGACGCACACGAACATCCTTGGCTATGGCACCACTTAGTGCATCCATGAGGCTATCAATGCGTCGCTCCACATCGACTGGCATACCGGCCAACACTAGACGCACCTGCTTGGACTCATCTATTATATAGACAAAGACATTTACAATGCCACTGCGTCCATCATCGGCACCCATGCGATCTGTAGCCTTCACATCGAAGCCATAGATGCGTTCGTCCAGCGGCAAATCTCCCAGTAACCTTATATTTCCCGTGACATCATCAATGCCAAAGAGACGTGTAGGTTCATTGAGTAGGCGATAACGTATCTCTGCATTAAGGCCTTCGTCGATATCCGTGGCAGTTACACGGGTCACATGATAGTCAAAGCTGGCGCTGCGTGGAAGCACAGCTACAATGGGCTGTCCATTGCCACGGAATTTTGGTGAATTATCATTTTCATCTGTGATGCGTACCAGTATACGGCATTCGCTGGGCGAGAGACCCTCGACGCGTTCATCTACCACTGGATAGGTGACCCTTGCATAATTTCTAGCCTCCCGACTAAGACGATCAGCCCGCACTCTTAGCTGATAGCGGGAGATATGTTCTCTATCGAAGGGCTTCAGGGCATATAGCAACATATTCTTTGCATCGTATTCGAAAGGCGGATGGGCATCGGACTCATCCAGACCCTCCTCCAGCCACAGAGACCAGCGATAGTTCTCGGCATTCAAGCCCGCTGACATATTCAAACGCATAACCTCAATAGGCGCCTCATTGTTCTCCATGAGCTGCACATCGTAGTACGAATGTTGGAATATGGTTACATTTAGAGCCGGTTCCGGCTTGGGTGGTAAGGTGGGTTCGGTGACTGCTTGTCCCTGCAGATTGATAAGCACCACAGCTGTGGCCGAAAGTGCTGGACTACCCAAGTCGGACGCTATAACTGATACATTCAGATGCTCATAATCATTGTAGCCACGGATACTGGAGATGGTGGTAATGGTACCATCGCGGGAATCGATTTGAAAGACAGGCGCATGCTGCTCCTGATGTAAAATGGAGTACAGCACCAGACCATTGCCATTGCCAACATAATCCTTATCTATGGCAGTAACCTGCTTAACAAACATACCCGGTTGAGTACTCCGATCCAGATAGGCTTTATAAATCGGCAGCATCATAGTGCGATCTGGTATATCGGCTATATATTTGATGGCCTGAGTCTGATCATCATAGCCAATGAACTCGGGACGATTGTCGTTAATGTCTAAGACATTTACCTCGACATCCACGCTACTCGACAGACGCTCTAGAGGAGGAGCATTATCGCTGGCTATAACTTGGAAATTATACTTGGCTCTAAGCTCCCGATCCAACTGTCCATTGATTTTCAACACACCCGATGTGGACTTGACCGTAAAAGGCAACTCCGCATCACTGAGACTGTACGTTATATTAGCATTCTCGCCGTAATCCATATCGATAGCCAACACCTGCCCCAGGACGCTGTCCTTATAATCTCCCTCGGGCGTATCGAAGCTATACCAGTTCTTCTTAAAGGCCGGCACATGATTGTTTACATCGATGACTGTGAATCTCATGCAAGTGGTGTCCCTAAGGCCATCTATATCGGTTACACTAAGATTAAGCCAGATCTCTATGTGGGCTGACAATGGATAGTTAACCGTAAGCTCTCCACTCAGTTTATCAATGGCAAAATGCCGTACACTCTGAAGCTTCATCATGGGTATGCCCGGAGTGCGCTCCACCTGCTCACCAAGCACCTCATAGTGCAATTGGGCATTCTTGCCAAAGTCCTCGTCACTGGCACTCAACTGGAGGAGCTTTGCACCCACCGGTGTATCTTCATAAATGGCAAACAATGGGCACTTAACCATTGCGCCGCGTGCAAAACGTCGACGCGATTTGGCACGACCCACCACACCAACTCCCATGCTTTTCTCCCTATCCATATGTAGCCGTGGAGAGCCGGGTATGTGATACGGAGGAGGTGCTAGCATCATGCTGGCCGCTGCAGCCGGTGGCAAAGACATGCCATTCGAGCTCTCTACAAAGTAGATCTCCATATCCGTATTATATTCACGTATTTCCAATCGTGAATCCTTGAACACCGAAATACGCTCAAACATGGGTCCATTATCGTTGACATCTGCTATCAGTATTGTAAGATGGGCATAGCCTGTGAGTCCTCCCGTATCTGCAGCCACAATTTTCAAATTGTACAGCTGTTGCTTCTCTCGATCCAAGCCATGCTTGCCCGTATAGCTAATACGGAAATAAGGGCCAGTGCTTAACTTGAAATTGGACTGCATGAAGGAGGTGTGCAGCTCCTGGTATTTGAACTCATCGTTCCATTGATCCGTCAGGTTGAAGATGTTGAAGGCTCCTGTGCTGGATGTCAATTTGTGCTGAGTGCTGTTCCCCAAGGAGCTGGAGTTGATGTACTCTATGGTGAATTGATCACTATAGTCACCTTGTAGCTGCACACGGAACTCAGCATTGACACCCTCATCCGCATCGGTGATCTGTATAGCTTGGTTCATGGACATTTCTGTGCCCACAGCACAGTTCTCATTGATCAGACCCACATAAGTCAGGGCATTGAACTTGGGTGCATTATCATTGACGTCGTCCACCTTGATGTTGACCTGATAGATGCCAGCACCGCTCACCAATCCTGTGGTGTACTCCACAATAACTGTGAGCTCATAGCTGGCTTGCTGCTCCCGATCCAGTCCTATGAGGGTGAGCAATGTTCCATCTTCTGTAATGCTGATCTTGTTGATCACCTCCTGCTGATTGGCAATGATATAACGCAGCTTTAAGTTCGTATCACCAGCCAGACGTCGTGGCAGTCTTCGCTTGGCTTTGGAGTTCCGACTACGATTGCGACTACGGAAGCGACTGCCTAGGGTCAGGTTGCTACTGCCCGTTGCTGAACTCATTTGGCGATAGGTGCCTAGCTCATTGTTGGGCACATTCAGACCATTCTTGTACAGCAACTGACCAATAATGCCGCCCACAAGATTCTCCTCCACATGAAAGTGGATCATGTTCATATTGATTTCCCTGAAATGATAACAATAAATAGATTATCAGAGATTAAGGAATTATTGTTACCATACTCACTCTATAACTGGACGCAATGGCACCTTCTCTGGCTCTGGTTTGTTTACAATGTGTATCGTTAGATTAGTTATAAGCACACCCTCATCACTCAGCTCTGGGGAAGATGCTGTTGTTGGCGATGTGGAACTACGGGAGATTATCAGCGGTTGACTTGAATTGGCAAAGAGCTGTCAAGAAAATTCATTAAATAATCATTTCATTTTACTCTCCCTTCCTTACTTACGTAGTTGGCCACCGCTTCAAAGTTGTAGACCTTTCTCTTAAATTCAGACAATTCCCTAATGACGGTTATAATACCCGAACGTTCCTCGATAGCAAAAGGAACTCCCTCAGAGTACGTATGTAACAGATCATACATAATCTCATCCTCTCCATCGTAGATCAATGTGGTGCGCACTTGACCCACTGAGGTACCCAGTGGTGTATTGGCACCCACCCAAAATTCATAGGGTGCTCCCACAAAATCAATTGCCTGATCATCGATTGTGGCATAGACTTCAATTGTAATGACGGCCAAGGAGAATCGACGTTCAGAGGGATTGGTGGGTTGATCGCTGGCTTCAACGAAGACCGCTATGCGACCACGTCGTAAAGGTCCTGACACATAGATAGTGCCATTCTTGTTATCCAGTCGAAAGGGTATATAGCCACTGCCCTTTGGGCGCTGCAGCTCATAGAGCAACTGTCCATTGGGACCCTCGTCGGGATCGTGGGCAGCCACGCGTCCGATCTTAGAGCCGATAGCTGCTGTGATGGGCACTTTGAATTCATAGAGATTGCCATGATCAAACTTTGGATTGTTGTCGTTGCTATCCAGCAAGGTGATGTCCACTTGAACCACACTCGGACCCGGTTTCTTCAGATGCTTGTCGTCCAGATAGGAAGGATTACGTTCGAGAGCCTCAACTTTAAGCTGTATGGACCTGCGCTGTTCTCTATCCAGAAGACGATCATCTCGTACGGTAATCCAGCCCGTGCGGGAATCTATTCGAAACGCTCCTGCAGCTGTTTTGTTCTCTACGAGATTATAGAGGAACTCTGAGTTCTCCCCTTGGTCGCGATCTATGGCATTCACCTGCAGAACACTGAAGCCTGTGGGCAGATTCTCCACAATGGATATATTGTAGAAATCAGCTTCAAATTCTGGCACATTATCATTAAGATCGAGGACTTCCACCTCAATGCTATACGAAAAGGTTCCATTAATCAATATCGAATTAAATGAATGATTTAACATCTTATACTTACCGTGCTAGGGCCTTCTTTAGTGGATTATCCTTTTGCCTGGCCTCCAGTTGTACAACAAAAGTATTCCCTGGCAGACTCTCCTCTTCCAAATCGATTTCCTTTTGCAAATACATGACTCCATTGTGAGCATTCACTCGAAACAGCTGGCGTTCATTGCCAGAGATGATCTCATAGACCAAAGTAGCATTCAATGAGTCCTGATCAAAAGCCATAATGGGTGGTGCAAAGTAAAGAGGTATGCGTATGGGTACACCTGTCATGGGATAGAACTCATTGATCCTAGTACGATAGACACCCTCGGTGAATTTGGGTGGCAAGTCGTCGACATCCTGCACATTGATGGTGATTGTAGTATTAGCCTGGTTAGCTGGAGTGCCACGATCCCAGACAAATATCGGCAATTTGAACTGTCTTATGCCATTATCAAAGTCTAGCTCTCGTTTCAGTATTAGTAAAGGACGATGAGGACTCTTCAGGGCAAAATAGGGTCTACCATCAGCGGACAGCTGTTCGGGAACTGTAGACATACTGAAGTGTACCTCAGAGTTGGGTGTATTCGGTTTGTCCCTATCAAAAGCCTGAACTCCTTCAAAAATTATACTCTCTACAGAGGTATTCTCATCCACATCAACCACATAGGGCACATTGAGGAATTCGGGAGCATTATCATTGACATCCTCAATGTAGACTGTAATGGAAAGGTAGCTACCCTGTAGACAAGAAAGAATATCAAGTCAGTGTTCAATTGATCATATAGCTAATCATTTACCTCCTCCAATTTCTCATGTCTGCCAGCGCATAGTATGCGAAATTTGAGCAAATTCCTGGGCACATCCCGATCCACAAGACGTTCCAACGAACGGGCCAGAGTTACCACCAGAGTTGTGGTATTATATTCCGTCAAATTGAAGTACTTATGATCTCCACTGGCATCGGCTGCCTTGAGTGCCACACTGGAGCGTGGATAGGCCTGCAGCCGAAGAATTTCCATACCGACCTGAGCATCTTCACGCAAGCGTATAAATCGTACACCTTCGCTTTCTGCGGCAACGCCATCTAGCGAGTGGAAAGCGCAACTGCCAGAGCTCGCTAAAGTAGAGCAGTTACAGATTAAGATATGTAAGTATGTAAATAAGTAACTATGAGATAGACAATCCGAAAACGTTGACAAATTATTTACACAGACAAAAATAACTATTTATATTATTATAATTTTTTTATTTATATGTATATATATTTTTTTTTGCCTTTTTTGGCATGCTAATTGTGAGCTGAGAACCAAAAACGGAAAAACAATTGAAAAATCTTCATAAGGCAACGTGCGAAACTTGAGTCTTCAGTGGGGCAATTGTTTTTGTTGGTTTCTTCTTAATAAGTATAATACTCTTTGCAAAAAGGGTATGATTATTTTGAAATGAAAAGTGTAACACAGAGAATAAGTCAATATATATAATTTTGTTCATAGATGTCATGTTTGTCAATAGATTGGGATACAATCAAGCGTACCAAATACATGTACAATCCCTAGATAACGAGAACATTGAACGCAAGTGACAAGAGAAACGATGACTGACGACAAAGGATGGCGAATCCGCGTGCGACGAGTTTTGAGAGACGATCTACACGACGAGAGCTTTGTTCGGGAGTTGCGATTCGGTCTTTGACGCAATAGGTTGTAAGAGATGCAATTCGAGCAACTAACAAAGGTAATAAAAACTATAACGGAGACCTAAAATGATGAAACTGAAGAACACTTGCGAATTTTTGAAGTAAGGATCAAATTTCTGATCAATTTAGAATTTTTGTAATATTTACATACAGTTTCCCTTAAAAGATAATTACTTAAAAGTATTTTTAGTGACAAAAACTCTAAATTATAAGTACTTTACTGGGAAATAAATAGGAAAACATCATTTCACGCAAAAAGTGTTTCAGTTTTCCTTAAAAAAATAAAAAACTTTTTTAAAAATTTTTGTCATAGGTCAGCAAGGGTATCAAACCTTTTGATATACTTTCTTCTAATATCTTAATTTTATTTCTTCTTTCGTGTTTTTTTCTTTTTTTTGGAGGAACCAGAAAAACTTTCTACGTTTGTCGCGTGGTTGTTAGCTATTCCACCGCCCATTCAGTTGTGATTTTTCATGAGCAGAAAAGTAGAATTGCAACACTTTTCCAACAACTTGCATTCAACTGTCTCAGCTCGGGCTCGAGCTGGTGTTTCAAACTCATTTGAAGCCCTCAGCAATCAACAAATTATACTCCAACTACTATTTGCGTTAAGACTTTTTGCGTTACGGTTCCCACCCTCATGACATAATTAACCATTTTTTATTTTTTTTAGTGCAGCATTGCAGGCTGCTACCAAATCTATTTGAAGTGACAAGACGCCACATAAAAGAGACATCTTTTGACTCTTCGGGTCTCTTTGGTACGGCCTGACTTTCTGACATTTTGTTGTTGTTGTTGTTGTTGTTTTTGGCCACATCTAGTCCATGGCGAGAAACTACAACTATAACAACTATCATTTGAGCTTTGTCTGACTGTCGTTGTTGCTTGTTATTGTTTGAGTGAAATCTTTGTAGGGTGTTTTCGTAGGCTTTAGTTGTTTATTGTTTGTCTTAATTCAATTTTTTATTTTTCTTTATTTTCAAATTAATTTTTCTTATGCTCTTGTACTTTAGTTTAGATGCAATTGCAATTGCAATTGTATGTTGCTGTTGCTGATGTTATTGTTACAATTGCAGATGCAGTTTTCTATTTACTTGCAGTTTCTAGCTCGTTTTGGTGTGAACTTTAGTTATTACCATGCCGTGCCGCCAGCTACAGTTTGTGCCACAAAAACTTGATTGTGCCGGAAGTGCAATTCAGTCTTGGGTCTTGGGTTAACATACTATTAGGGGGAAAACTATCTAAGTTTTGTGTGCAGTCTTTTTAAACTAAATAATGTAAAGAAGAAATTTTTTAATTCTATTGTAGTGAAATTTATGAAAATTAAATAATTTGTTTTGGTTAACTTGTTTAAAGTCTTTTGCCAAATTCAATTTGCTATAAAAGTTGTATCTAAATAATATGATCCAAGTCCAAGCTAGAAGACTTATTAAGCGGATTATAAGAAAAGAAATTGAAAATTTTTCTTAAGCCAGAATCTGACTTAATCCTTTAAGTCTAGAAAGAAAAGAAAAGAACAAACTTAATTTCCCGTTTCTAGAAACTGTTTTTGTATAAATAGATGGAATAAACTAAATTTCTTGTTCTTAATTTATGGTACCCAGATTCTTGACATATTTCAACTTTGTTATTAAATTTTTATCATTGAAAGCTATTAACATTATGTTAAGGTAGTTTTATTATTGATAATTCATTAATTTGTTGCGAAAATATATCAATAAAATTGTTATTAACTTGCACTTGTTTTAGTGTCTTTAAATAGCTTCGTTTTTCTTATATGTCACCTACATATGTTGACTTCATAAATTTTCTAATTCTTTTGAATTAGGTAGCCAAAAAGCATTCAAACTAAAGTCTGCTTGCATGAGGAATTTAATTTTAATTCCTTTTGTGTATAGAACTTCTTTTCTCAGTAATTTTCCCAATTAGAATTCGCAAGTGGTTCTGGTGTTAATATGAGGTCAGTGCCTAATCGTGGTTGCAGTCTTAGCTAAGACTGTTGATAAAGAAGAGTAAAACAGTATGAGCTTCTGGAATAGCTTTACAACCATTTTGCTCACATAATTTATTGTGTTTAAATGTTATTTTTGTTAAATTATTTAAGTTTTATGAAGACAAATCAATTTTTTACTAGAAAAAAACTTTTTGCATTTTATGTGTATGCAACGCTCTTTGGCTATTTCACAATTGCACGCACAAATAATTCCCAAGTGGTTCTAGTGTTGCAATGATGGTATGGTCTAAGCGCGGCTTCAGTCGATAGCAAAGTCTGCTGATGAGGAAAGTGTTGGAGCTTTCCGAAAGTAGCTATACAGACATCCTGCTCACTGTTTCTTGAGCGAGACGCAAATTTAGTTATTTATATTTTATTAAGATAAACAACTGACCTTAAGCCCGCTAAATAAATACATTTAAAACTTAAGAGGTCCCTAAAAATAATATAATTTATTATAATAATTTTTTCATTTTGTTTATATATTTTATATAATTAACATAAAACATAGTTTTTTATGATTTTTAGTTTTCACAGTTCATTTGTAATAAATTAATTTTTTTTTCTTTTTTTGGACTTTCAAATGAATAATTTGAAATGCATTTCACACAAAAAAAAAACAAGATCTAAGTACTCCGCACTACTTTACAATTAGTTTATATTCATATTTTTGACTTGGCCGGCACTACTAAAGCACATAATTATGTAGAAAGAGAGAGAGAGAGAGAGCAGGGTTGGGAGGGTAACTCTTTGTGGGATAAGCTCAGCGAGGGGTGCTTGCTGGGTGTTGTTCACTTAAGCATTAAGTTCAAGTGGTCGGTCAGCAGCAGCAGCAACAACATTTTTATTTCCAGGTAAGACATACTTAAACAAATTATAATATTTAATTAGAACATTGCGGCACTGGTTAAGTGTACATAGTTCTGGTTTTTGTTTGATGTCAACATTTGGCTTAAACAGCAACTTGTTTAGCAGTTATTCACAAACGAGGTGAGCATGAGGAGTTGTCAAGTCACATGTAATCAATTAGATCAAATTGACATACTGTGCCAATTGCTTAAACACTTCCTTGCTGACAAGGCAGGCAGACGTCAGACGGCAGGCAGGTGGGTAGACATATGTAAATGGCTTGGCTATCAATATTGAAATTTGGGTTATTTAACGGTGCAACAATAGCCAATAACAATGACAATATGGCCAACAATAACAGCAACAGCAATAGCTACAACAACAAGCCAAACAAGTTAGTTAATGCTTGAAGACAGACGGCTTCGGGCTTGCATTGACAAATCGTCTTAAGTTAGATAGCTCAACTCTCTACGCACACACACAGGTTATAACCAGGCTAAAACAACATTTGGCCAATAGACTTGCCTTGCACTAATCCCGTTTGAGCAGCAGCATCTATGTTATAGCCAAATATTAAACATACACTGGCCACATAAAGTAATTGCCACAAAAATGCATTTAACATATTTAAAAATAACATTTTTTTTTATATCCTTTTCGTATATATTTTTTAACTTTGAATTTAAATATTTTCCATTTTCACATGACGCTCAATACAAATATATTTATACATATATTTCTACATCCGCCAACCCGCAGCAAACCGACAGCACGAACAACTCACGACCAACTGAATGATGTGCCCAAGTTCCAAGTCAAGCCAAGCCAAGCCATGCCAAGCTGCGCTTTAGAGCTACTGGCTCTATGATGAGACTTGTTTAAAAGACAACAACAAGAAACAGCAACGATAACAAGTGCAACAACAAGTGGCAGGAAAATGGGAAATGCTGTTGCTGCTGTATAGAGAGGCTTACACATAGTGTGGGTCAAGTGTAGAAGTTGGCTGTTGGCTGTTGGCTGTTGCAAGCTTAGTTATTTGTTGATTATCCTAATAATTTGGCTAGCGCTGGTGACACGCTACAATATAAAAAAATACAACAAAACAAAAAGAAATGTTTCATAGAAAATGAAAAAGAAATGAAGAGCTAAGCAAACAAACAAACAAAAAAAATAAATAAATAAAAAACATAAAATTTGTAATAATAAAAAACAATAAACAAGCAAAACTTATTATCATAAGACATAAACACGCAGACAAGTGTAAAAAATATAAAAAATATGAAAAACAAGTAAGGAAGCTCTAGTCGAGTGTGCTCGACTACGAGATACCCCGATCCATGCGTCGAAATACCCACAAA